>OW569405.1:29905863-30175421 GCA_937654795.1 Cistogaster globosa | reverse complement strand
AAGATATATTTTTCCAAAAAATTAAAAATATACCTACTCACTCTAAGACTTGTGGATTGTAGTCAACTGCTTTTTGACACAACTCATGAGTTTTACACAAACAAATTGCCTTTTGTTTATTTTGTTAAATAAAAAAAAAATAAAAAAAAAACGAAATTAATATCTTGCAAGGTTAACTTAATTTTTCTGTAGAAGCAAAGTTTAAATATCTAAAATTCATTCTGAAATTTTTATATCATTGGTCCACGATTTTTTCACTTGGTTTTTTTTTTCTTTTTTTTAATTGGCTATTGCCCCATTTATTATTTTTTTATTGAAGTAACTTCATTGTTCCAAACGATATAGAAAAATAAAAAAAGTTATGCAGCGATGTTGCTGATTTCGAAAAGCACCTCTTTCGACACTATGAATGATCGATTTGCTTGATTAAATTTTCTCTAGCTGATCTAGTGTCTCCGAAAACTTGATTTCAATATTTACACGGACGGACAGTTGGACATCGGTAAATCGGTCGGATATGGATATTGTAGAAAGTCCAAACGGAATGACGAAACTAGTTATACCCTTTTTTTACTTTTGTGGTGAAGTGTATAAAAATAGGAATACGATTAATAAGATTAAAAGCTGTTTAATTGAAATGATGTTTTAACAGACGACCTAATTTTGGAGAATATTGCGTTACCTTTTGAACCCTTATATCACACACTTTTAGAACGATAATAATAAAGGTAAAATTTAAAATAGAAGGTGATCCTTATTATAAGATAAGCTCATAGTTGGTGGAGCATTTTATCTAATGCCCTAAACGATTTGATCTAAGAACATAAGTTTTGCCTCACACTCTTCCTATTTTAGCTTAGACATTTTAACTTTTACATTTTGCTAAGTTTTTTATACAACAATTAAAAAACTAATAAATTTATCCTGTACAAAAATTCCACAAAGTCTTGAAACTAATTCAACAAATCACAAAATATTTAAAATTTTTAACCTATTTGTTAAATGAAGAACTTTAAGTTTGTTAATGTTAATTTAAACTTGCAGTTGTGATTTGAAATTAAGCTAGACATACACCTTACAGCCAAGAATGGTCGAAATTATTTCATTGATTGTTTTGTTCGTTTTGGCCATTCCTTTTCCCTAGCTACTAATTGCATATTATATCTATTCAACATTATATTTTGTGCTTATCCAACGACATATAAAAGTATTTAGGCAGATCAGCTAGACCCACAAAATTAACGCTTTTTGTTTTTACAATCTGACATATATTTCACTATTATCTAAGTTTTTTCATTTTCTACATTAACGAAAATGTGCTTATGTTCATATTTTATTGCAGTATATAAATTTGATATAATTTTTTTATCCGTTTTCTCTGGAAATGATTATCTGGAATAAAGCTAAACTTAGCAATGGCTAAATTGCTTAAGCAAAAAAAAAAAATTAGCATCACTCTATAACGACAGGAGAAAAAAAGCTTCAAAGGCAAAATTTCAACAAAATTAACAAAAACAAGGAAGTAAGCTGTATTCAGGTATGCCAGACTTATTATACCCTCCACCACGTATGTAAATCTGGTTTAGTGAAGTAACACCATTAAAACAAATTAAAAATAAATAAAGCGGTGACAGAAAATTGATAATTAAAAAAATTAAGTACTATACATAATTTTACATAACAATATCACCGGCTCCTGAAGGATCTCTTCAAGAGCTTTTTAATGATACGCATATTGATACATTAAAAAATATGTTGCACAATCATACTTTTCTATGAAAAAATCAGAGGCCTATAAATCGAAATATAAAGACAGGTACAAATTTTTTCACTTACTGTTTTTTTCTATAATTCTTCATCGCCCCATATATTTATAAATTTCAATTACTTCACTTACTAGAAGTAATTGTTTCAAATTATATGAAAAAATTAGAGGTAGTGTGGTGTTTTGCCCGCTGCCTCAAAAGACATGAACCGATCTCGCTGATTTTCAACATAAAAGTTTTCGAAACTATGTCTGATCGATTGAAATATTAAAATATTATCTAGCACATTTTGTGCCTTGAAATCGTTGGAAGCTCAATCTACTTCGCTATGCTATGGACTCCCAATATATAAAGTTTATCAGCTATTAAAGGGAAATTGTAGATATTAAAAAGGGAATTTTAAACCCTTTTGTCACCAGTGACAAAGAGTACAAAAACTACATTTTGTTAAACACAAAGAATAGAATTGTCCGGCTTTGAAAAGAGCCTTTTCATTTCAACATTATAAGCATATTTGTACTCTTTTTACTTATTGATATATTTTCCTTTATTTTTCCTTTTAATTTAGAATTTCTTATTCGACGATATAGTTTAAATAAATACAAAAATCAATCAGTCACACTGTTTGTATATGATTATGCAAAATCATATGGATGCAGTAGATAATTTTTTTAATTTTAATAATTTACTTTCTACTGAGATAAATTATTTATGTTACTTCTTCTCTTATTATATAGTGTTCAATAGCTATAATTTTCATTCTAAAACGTAAAGGTACCTAAACATTTTTCTGAATGGCCTATATGAAAAAAAAATAATTGGATGAAAAGTTGTCTATCCTTTTTGGGAGAAATTTCAGACAAAGTCAAATTGTTGACTTGTATTAACAATTTGTTTCTTAAACAACATTAAACTTTGTGATTAAATTGTCAAGTACTATTTTGGAGGTTACAAGAGGCCCTTCATTGCGCTAAATAGAGATCTTTTTTAATAACAGAGGTACTGCAATACTGGTCTAAAAACAGGTAAACCTTGGTTTAATATATCTACCAATCAGTTTTCTTTTCTTACTGAACGGTAGAAAGATTAAAGTATTGCAATGCCTCTGCTGTTAAATAATATCGATATATTTCGCTATAAAGAAATTAATAACTTGTTTACTACTTTTATACTTGGAGTGAGGAGGTGTTTTGGTATGTCCAATAAGATTTGCAATTTCTTTACTATCAAATTAAAGTTTTTATAACTAGCCCCGCAAACGATCAATTGTATTTCATAAAAATTTTCAGTTTTGATTGGATAAACATTTTTGATGGCTTTTTATTTATTTTGCATTTCCCACTGTTAAAACTTTCGTTACTCTTGTTAAAATCTTACTGAACTTTAAAAAACAAACAGATATATCAAAACTCTGCTGCCACTTTTAAATGTTAATGAGAGAGAGAATGAGAGTTTATTTTATGACATTAGCGTGAGTTATTTCGTGAGTTGTTTCAAAACGTTTCATTGCTTTATTTTAGCAAACTGGTGTTATGTCTAAATTTAATTTTGTGCTATTTTTCCACGTTATACCGAATGATTTGTTCTAGTCATAATATTAATAATCAATCAAAGTCAAACAATAAGAAATTAATTTGAAGTTTTAATTAAAATTTTACTTTAACGATAAAACAGTAACATAAACTAAAATATGAAAATTTGTTAAGAAAAGACTAAGATACTTCACGTTGCACACGTATAATAGATTTATGAAATGTGAGCGTTTTTAAAACACGAACATTTTTATGTGTTTTTTATATTTTTCTTTTTTTTTCTTTTATTTATTTATTATATTTCTTCCCAATTGTTTCTACTATTTCAGTACTTTTGGTAAAAAGAAAACGTGATGATTGAGAGTGTTGAAAGAAGGGAGGGATGAGTGCGCTTTTTGTAACTTTATCAAACTTAACAAACAACAAATGAAGGATAGGTGCTGTTAAATTTAATAAAGTCCAAAATTTACTTTTTGAAAAATATAAAATAAATAGTTATTGTGTTTCTGTTTAAAAATTTTTAGACTTTATATTATAGTATATTTTCTACAGTTTCTAAGTCTTTTATAGCAGTTAGAGACTTTGTGAAGGAAAGAACTTATTTGGCAGAGGAACAAGATTAGTGTTTCACTCTAGCAGATAGGTAAAGCCAGATGTAACACAATCATTGCAGCGAGACATATGATTTTTTTTTCAGATTTAGTTTTTTCTTAAAATAATTTTACTTTAAAATTATATACAGGTGAATAAGTTGAAACTTCATATTTAAACGCTTTAATAAATTTATATTAAAACAAATGAATTAAAATTATTATTTACTTATAATATTCACGGTTCAAATCCTGGTTTGGAAAAAAGATTAAAACAAGCTTTTTACAAACATTTTACATTTAATACATTATAAACAGTATTTGTGTTTGTGTAAAATAAACTAAATTTTTTTAAATGAAGTGTTCATTGCACATGCAAATATTGTCCTAGGCAGGAATAATGAATAATATATAATTTTTTATTTTGATATTGCACGGTTTTACTTAGCATTTTGAAACTGTCGCTATGGTTTTGCTAATACATATTATTAATTATACAAAAGCGTTGAATTAAAACTATAAAAGGATTGGCAATTGAAAAAAAGAAATAATAAATCATATAACTTCTCTTAATCCAAATACCACAATCTAATATCACAGCAATATATTAGAAAAAGCAGATATCGACTCAGAAATTTAAACGGATTCTGTTTCCTTAAAAGCATTGACTAAGAGAAGTAAAGTATAATTTTCTTGCTCTTTAAACTCCAACCCATAGCTTGATAAACAAAGAAAACCGATCGTTAAAAAATCCCTAGTTGTGAAAAAAAAATATCTTGACTTAATAGCGGCGCTAAAAATGTCAAGCTGTACTGTTTTAATTTCGAAATTTCTTCTTTAAAATTATTTTTAATTTTAGTCCCAGCCAGGGGTTGAACCGGTGATTATCAGAAATCAATTAAAATTTTACTTTTTCGGCTTTGGTTCATTTTTAATTTAACTTTTATTAAGAAAAATTATTTTTCAAATGTACGCGGACGTTTTCCAAAGAAAACAAGAAAAATTAGACGCTGGCAGAATGTAATGCTGCATTTTCAGGACCGCCAAATCCATCTTCAGCATTCTTTGCATCCAACACCTTGATTTGCGTATACTGTAAATATCATCCATTTAACCAACTAATCAATATTAATTTGGTTGGACGAAATTTACACACAACTCAAAGCATTTTTTTGTTGTCTTCTCTACAACACGTCTTGTGCATTTGTTGCAATTTTGTACTACACCGTCGGTATAGTCACGAAATGCAAATTTTATTTTTAATCATTCATACTTGTTTTTCTCACAACATTATAGATGCTGTTCCAGTATCATATCAACTGTTGATGAGTTATGCTGGGAACACAATTGGAACGAACGACGAATTTCGTCTTGCACGACGAATTCATCTGTAAAAGTTCGCTGCGTAAATTGGCAATGTGGCGCACAATTAGGACGAAAAAGTTACAGCAGTTATAATCAACAACATTGTTTACTGTATATGACAAAAAAGTGTTACCATAGAACAAAAAATAGTTATACAAAAAATTAAGCATTAAGAAAAAGCCATTAGAAAGCAATTTTATGGAAAATAATTGTGGATGTTTAACTTTATGATGTATATTAAGAAATAAACAATAATTAAGGTAAAAATAACTTTATTTACTAATATATTTAAAAGCTGAAAGGAGAAACGGCAACCCTGTTCCAATTTAGTCGTCGTTCGTCGGCGTAAGAAATAGAAATAAATCTATCGGAGAGTTCGTCACGCACGACGAATTTCGTCGACGGCGGTGTTGTGTTAATTTTCATATCCACCAATGTGTTTTATTTTTGACGGCGAATATGCGCAACGAAAAATTCGTCGTTCGTCCCAATTGTGTTCCCAGCATTAGGTATGAATGTTAATGCGCTGTGCCTTGCGTGTTTTTAAAATTATTTTTAATTTTAGTCCCAGCCAGGGGTTGAACCGGTGATTATCAGAAATCAATTAAAATTTTACTTTTTCGGCTTTGGTTCATTTTTAATTTAACTTTTATTAAGAAAAATTATTTTTCAAATGTACGCGGACGTTTTCCAAAGAAAACAAGAAAAATTAGACGCTGGCAGAATGTAATGCTGCATTTTCAGGACCGCCAAATCCATCTTCAGCATTCTTTGTATCCAACACCTTGATGCAAAGAATGCTGAAGATGGATTTGGCGGTCCTGAAAATGCAGCATTACATTCTGCCAGCGTCTAATTTTTCTTGTTTTCTTTGGAAAACGTCCGCGTACATTTGAAAAATAGTTTTTCTTAATAAAAGTAAATTTAAAATGAACCAAAGCCGAAAAAGTAAAATTTTAATTGATTTCTGATAATCACCGGTTCAACCCCTGGCTGGGACTAAAATTAAAAATAATTTTAAAAACACGCAAGGCACAGCGCATTAACATTCATACCTAACTCATCAACAGTTGATATGATACTGGAACAGCATCTATAATGTTGTGAGAAAAACAAGTATGAATGATTAAAAATAAAATTTGCATTTCGTGACTATACCGACGGTGTAGTACAAAATTGCAACAAATGTACAAGACGTGTTGTAGAATTTCGTCCAACCAAATTAATATTGATTAGTTGGTTAAATGGATGATATTTACAGTATACGCAAATCAAGGTGTTGGATGCAAAGAATGCTGAAGATGGATTTGGCGGTCCTGAAAATGCAGCATTACATTCTGCCAGCGTCTAATTTTTCTTGTTTTCTTTGGAAAACGTCCGCGTACATTTGAAAAATAATTTTTCTTAATAAAAGTTAAATTAAAAATGAACCAAAGCCGAAAAAGTAAAATTTTAATTGATTTCTGATTTCTTCTTTAATTTAAAAGTTTTTCTGCTACCTCTACGCCCAAATTGTAAACAAAATCTGCAAATAATTTTATAAATTTCCTTATTTGTCACATGCAAACTCTAGTTAATATATGTACATGTAATTCAAACCTGAAAAGTACAATGGTATAATATTTATTAAATTAAAACATTTTTTTTTTCTTGCAGATAATTTGTTGCCATTGCAATTTTAAAACTTAAAAGTTAAGTATGCGATTCAGGTTGCTTAGTAAGCTAGTTACTTAGAAGTTTCGGTTTTAAATACAATAAAGCAAAAGATCTAACAGCCTTTTTTGTATATATCAACCGAATTTAGTGACCGATATGGCTGAACTTCAATAGCTTCTCCTTCGAAACAATGCCGTAAACGTAAATTTTATGCAGTTCTTATTGAGCCATTGCAAAACTAATTTCAATCCGCATGCACAAGGATCAAGAATATAATATACTTGAGGAGGCCGGAAATTGGCATGGTAAGAATTTAAAACAGGGTGATGAAGTGCATACAAATAATGCCATTAAAATAGCTATAGCCAGTCAATTTTAATTTTAATTTAAATTTCGCCTTTTTGAAAATATTATTATTATTTACATTTACATTTTTAACAGCTACTTTTTAATAAATAATTTATGTTTAAATGCTTTTTGTACCTTTATAATTTATATTTTTCTTATTTATATAGCACAAGGTCAGGTTTTAAAATAAAAATATTGTTTTTATTTTTTTTTTTTTTTCATTATTTCGCCACACCGTTGGTTGGGTGGCATCTTTAGAAAACAGGAAAACAAATTATTAAAATAATGTGTTTTCAAAAACAAATTACAAATTTACACAATTTTAATAATTTTGTTTCCTGTTTCCTGAAGATGCCAAAAAGAAAAAAAAAAGAGAAATAAAAACAATATTTTTATTTTAAAACCTGACCGAGTGCTTTATAAATAAGAAAAGAATATAAGTAGTGTATGGTTTTGTTGGTTTCGTAGTTTTCTGATTATGATTATGATGAAATTATTTTTGTTTTAGACTAAATATATTCAGTTTCTAAAAAAAACTAAATAAATCTTCTTTCCTTGGCAAATAATAAAACAGTCAGCTTAATAAACTTTATCTTAACCTTAGAATAGTTTTTCCGATTTTAATAAATAATAATAAAAATCATCGAATCCTAAATTATTCAGAAGCCAGGGGCAAAAAAAATTATAAGCGCAACCTATTAAGTTTAAGCTAGTGAGTTAATTAAATAAAGTATATAGAAATTATATATAATAATATATAATTCAACTTTTTTTTATCAAAAAAAGAAGATTACTTGTTTTCAAAACCTATGTAAATAAAAAGAAGTAGAAAAGAGAATACAAAAAATTTTCAGTGAAATATACAAAGTTTTGTATAAGATTTTAAAAATCATATGCTGAAGTAAAATACAGATACTTAGATAAAGAAAAATACTTTATATTCTTAAATATTCTTTTAACACTTATTAGACTTAAGTGCTGTCACTTATTAAATCTCTTGCTATTGCACTAAACGACCAAACTGCGATAAAATAGAAAAAGATAATTCACATCAAGCTTAAGTGTCAGTACGTAGATAAACTAAACAAGAAGAAAAAAAAATTCAGGTTGCTTAGAATAAGACAGCCAGAAAAATTGAAGTAATTTTAAATGTAAAGTGACAATTTTTCTCCCTAAGTATTTTCAATTACTTTAGCACAAGACAATACTCATACAAGTGAAATACATATAGGGTTTGGTCAAGCTATTGTTGCAACTATAGTTTCAATTCACTGAGGTATTTATTTGTTCTAATCAGTTTACAGTGGGTGCAAGTCAATTAAATACGGCAAATAAATTAAACTGCTGTGTATTACAGATTTTTTTCACATTTACTAGATTCATAAGAAGCAGATTAATGGAAGTCTTTTTTAAAGGGATTTAACAAGTCATAAGATTTTCCGCTATTATTCTTATAACAAAGATTGCAGAGATAGAGAACACTTAAGCATGTTCCAAATATAGCAATAAATTAAATCCGTTCTATGTGCATAAAAGTCTCCAAAAAATTCATTACACAAAGGGTTATCTATATTATAATATATTCGAGAAACATTGCGTCAGGATTTTTAAGTGTCGTAAAACAAAATTGTTCTAATTCTAAACGTAAGTCTATAATTGTCCAAAAGATTGGCCATACTCATAAAATTATAGCCATTAGGGCACCGCTTATTTTCTAATTTTATATATTTATACTCTTTATTATATTTGATATAGTAATGGACATTCTTGCTAATTTTCAAGAGTTTGTCTGTAACGGATTCAAAAATAGGGCCATATAGGTCAAATAATATCAGTTACAGGCTTACGCTTTAATTTCTAATTTCAAGCTTGCTACTTGTAATAGCGTACTAAGCAATAAAGATTCTGTGCAAATTTTAATCAACTGTATGCAAATGTTCAGCAGTTTGATCACATTCATCAAATAACAGCAACTATTGTAACACCCTATAATTTATAATTTTTAATATGTATACTTGTAAATATACCAGGCAAATCTTTCAAAAATTTTCAAAATCGCTTCAGAAATTACTGAGGTATGCAACCACAAACATAAAAAAGCAACATTCAGTCGAATTTATAACCTTCTTTTTTTAAGTCGATTAAAAAGCGACAACACAGATGTTTTTACCTTATATTGGTTCGAATTATACCTAACCAATCTGCTACCTCTTTTTTAATAATTTTTATTTATTTTATTTTTATTTATTTATTTATTTACTTTATTCTGTAATATAGAGCCAAACACGGCAAAAATAATAATATTACATAGTAATTAAATCTGAGATAATAAATTAAAAAAATACAAAATTCAAATAAACTTGACTTTTTTTAGATTTTGATTCGTATCTCGAACGCTGTATACTGAGTAAATTTTCATCAGCTCTAAAGCAATAATCCCCAAAGAGTAAAAAACTCTTTCTGAATAATTTCTAAGTTGTAAGTATTTTAGAACACATTTTTACCAAAACATATGCTTTTACGCTGTTCTGCTTGCAAACACATTAAAAGGAGAAAGTAGTTGTGAATAACTTTTAAGATTTACTAAATTCGTGATCATATTTTTACAAAGTGGGTTAAAGGCCCAGTTGATTGGACTTCTCTAAAAAGTCCGGTAGTAAAAATATATCTTATAATGTAATGTTATCTTTTTAATTAATTTTAAAGGCTCGAAAAAGGTAAAGAGAGAATTAATTAAGCTTGCTAAAAATGCTTTTAAGTAGTGAAATTTCCCACGGCCTTTTTTAAGGCTGGATCAGTAATAAATAAGTATCCAAAGTACAAATAGTTTACATGTTCAAGTTTCATTTTTTGCTTCGATTTAAATATTCCTCTAAGATTCTGTTGGAATTGAATCGACCGACTACACACACACAAAAATATATATATATATATTTTTTTAATATTTATATTTGTTCATATATTCATGTAGCTTTTGAAAGTGTGTTTTTATAAATAACACGTAATAAAACCAGCTGTTCATTTTGTTGGTAAATTAAAATGAATATGCATTTAATGAATATGTACATTTGTGTTTGGGCTCAGGAACTTCTAGCATTTGCCTTTATTGTGTAAAGTAATGTGGTTTGTGGTAAAACAGCTGCAATTCTAAAAAAAATTTAATGAATATTTTTAATAGTGCATTGTAAGTTTTAAACAATGGCAAAAGGCTTAGTTAAAAAACTAAAAAGTAAAAATTGTGTTTAATTTGGTAGCATCGTGATTATTTTATTCATTAAAATGTGTGATACTATATAAACAAATTTGAAGCGATGGTAGTTGCAAAAGCAGAAAGTTTTATAATTTATACTAAAATGCTTAACTTTTCCTAGCAATTCCTGAGTGGTATGTATAAAATAAACAAAATTTTCTCTAAATTAATAAAATAGAAAATTAAAAACTAACCATTTATTTTAAATTTATAACTAAATAATACATACTAAAATAAGTGTTTTTAAATGTCAATAGTTCCTTTTCAGATACGATTTCTTTGCTACAAGGTGGTTAGCCAATGTTAGTACGTTAATAAAAGAATTACAAGCAGCTTATACAGTTAAAAGATGATGAAAAAGTTATTTAAACTGTTTGTGAGAAGCTTCCTGAAGAGCTAAGTAAGCGGTAGCGAAATGGCCATCGAGACGTGATTTTACCCTCAATAACCAATATCGGTGATTTAATTATAAAATCGGGATAATACAAAATAGCACAAAAAAAAAAGATTTTTTCAAAGTTAATTAATTAAAAAAAAAATCCCGTTGTTTAACTTAAAAGAATTATTATTACTAAAAAAAAAACACAAATGTTTGAAGGAAATTAAGAACGCAGTGATTTGTTGCTAAATTTAAAATTTTAATGTACTCGTATGTAAAATTGTATTTGATATGTAAATACATAACTAAGCACTGCGAGCCTGTAATTAAATTACTAACGCGACATCTCTTATTTTTCTGCAATAAACAGAATTAATTCAAATTGAAGTCCTTTGTAAACATCCATATACAATAATATAAAATATATTTATTATAGAATGTTTGTGAAGGCAAAAAATTAAAAAAAAAAAAAAAACAAAGACGTTAACAAAATCATGCTCCACAAAAGGCATTGTTAAAAAATCAACAAAACCTCATAGCAATGGAATAAAGACAGAAAAAAAATATTTTTAACACTTTTCACCAATAAATGTAATTAATAATTCAATAATAATAATATTTTCTAGTTTCTCTTTCATACAACTAAATAATCATAGTCATTCTATCACCTGAATTATATTCTATCGATTTTACGTCGCAAGACTGAGCTGTGGCATAATTATAAATTACTTTATTTAGTTATTTAACTGTCATGATATCTTACAACTTAACACGTTTGCGGTAAAAACAGTAGCACAAAATAAACAGAACTAAAAAAGACACTTTGTTAGTAATGGTGTTACTCAGTACTCAGTATCAGTATCATAGTAATCGTAGTGTAGTACAAGAATTATTCTGAACAGATGCTATCTTTAACATAAAAAACTATTTTTTTACAGTTTACTTATTGGCCTGAATAAATTTTATTTAAAAAATTTTGCATTTAAGTAAATTATAACCTACTGCATCTAGTTGCCAAGCTAACAAGTAGCATATCAAATGTTTGTTTTAATAAGCAAGGGCAATATATTATAAGCAAAATATTTTTTACCACTCAAAACAGGCAAAATTAATTTACATTGTACTCACATTAATAATCGCATCGTTGTTTTGTTTTGCTAATGGATTCTTTACAACAGCAAGTTTAATGTTTAGTTATTTTTTATTTCTTAATATAATACTTATAAAACATAAAATAAATATATTATGTAACAATGTTTAATGAATCTGCTATTTTTGCTACCGTTTTATTTTATTAATTGCTTTTGAAATTAAAAATAAGGTGGTTAAAAAACAATGACTACTTTTATTGTTCTGCTAGTGATTAAAAATTTGAAAATATATTTAATTTTTGTTAATGCCTACGTAATGGCGAAACCATATAAACTTTGAAAAGCTTTTGTTTTCGGTGTTAAGCATTAAAATAATTTATTAAAGATTATTAAAAATTAATGCTTCTATTAAAAATGTTGCACTGAAAGCTCTTTTACGTTTCTAATTATCTGTTGCAATATTTCATTTAAAAATTTTGGAAACTCTTCGTTTTTTTTAAAACTTTACTTTAAAAAAAACTGTTATTTCACTATAAGCTCGATCAGATTAGCTTGCGAGTTTTTATATGTATCTTTTGCAATAGGAAAAAACCGAAATTTTTTTATAGAGAGGACTGTATCAATGTCCACCATACCTGGTTCAAAAACAATTTATAAATTTGCCAATATTTGAGCATATTTCTTAAAATCGTGATTGTATGCTGTATATCCTGTTGGAAAATAAAATTTTTTCTGTTTTATTGTACTGTACTGTAACAGCAATATATTGCGGATTAAGCGGATGCATTACGGAGATACATATTGATGTTTTAAACAATAATTTTTAAAATGGTACATCTCTTAAAGTTGTGATATTCTCGAGCTAGAACATATGTTACGACTTCCCTTTTTAAGCAACATTCCTGTAAAAAAAATGAGATATGTTCAAGGTGAAATAATTTTTCCAGGTGGCATCGTTGCGGCAGCTTTCAAAAGTGTGTTATATTATTTTAGAAAAGTTCGTTTTTTATGTTTTTAAAATATAATTGTCAATGAATTTTAAAACAAATCTTGCTATAAACATTTCATGAAATATTTATTATTTAAAACAACAAAATGAAATGTATTACTGCTGGGAAAGCATATCCATATGGCCACTTCGCTACTGCTAATGTATCCTATAAATGGATTCTAGCCAAATATTGTATTCAAAACTTAAGAGTCTTATATCAAATGCCAAATTGATTAAGTGAGAACTAGATTAAATCAGTTAAGCTAAAAAACAATTAAAATTAAAAAAAAAAATTATAAAAAACCGTAACCATATTTTTATTTGTTCTTTTATTTTTTTTTACATAAGGATACATTGGGAATTTTGCTTTTGCCTTCCTGCTAGCATCTAATTTTTTTTGGTTTCTTTGAAAAACGTTCGCATACATTTGTAAATAATTTTTCTTTCTAAAGACTTTTAGAAATTAAATTAATAAATGAACCTAAGCCAGAAAAGAAGAAATTTTCATTCATTTAAATATTCTCGGTTCAAATCCTGAATGGGAAAAATCTTAAAAATTAAATACAATTAAAATAAATTAATATAAAAAATAAATTAATATTGATGTAACTGCTTTTGCACATTGCTTATTTATAAAAATTGTTTCATTTAATCTTTCAAATATGTACATATAAATTGTTCCCAATGGGATCACTTATGTAAAAAGAATGGAAGCAAAAAATTAAAATAGTTACTAAATGGTTACTGTGCTTTTGTAATTACTGTACAATTATTGATTACAATTTTTTCTTAAACATTCTTTTCACGTTATCGCAAATCATATGCATTTATGGACTGTGATTTAAGAATCAAAACCAACACGTAAAAGCAACAAACAACAACAATATTATAATTAAAGCAGACCCAGAAGAATTCTCCTCACTAGTTAGTGAAAGAAATATTTTTATGATATTTTGCATATTAGTGGTCATTTTGGTTAACAATTTAATTAAATAAATAAACTTATCAAAATATTGTTGTTTATTGTTTAAAGGGTTATTACTTTTTAGATATAAGTGACGATGTTGAAAACTTGCTTTAAAACGAAATAAATATAAAACGAAGAATGTAGCGATCCAGAAAATGCTGGATTTCATTCTGCTAGTGTCCAATTTTTCTTGTTTTCTTTGGAAACTTCTACAGATATTTGAAAATAATTTTTTTTTCTAAAAGTGTTTAGAAATTAAATTAAATAATGAACCCGAAAGGCGAAAAGGCAAAATTTTAATTTATTTATTTATTTCTTAATACCGTTTATAACAAAATGAAAAAGGAAGATTTTTATTCACTTATATATTTTTTATTTACCGTATATGCCAATCTAAAGCTTTTCAAACTTTCCTGAGAGAGCAATAGGAAAATTGCAAAAAAAAATATTTCATGCTTTAAAAATTTTGTAACGTACAAATGCGATCAAAAAAGTTTTTTAGAACGTTCAGTGAGAAAACATTTCACTGGGAAAAATTGCGTTTGTTGCGTTTATAATAAACTCTCTACCTGGCAAAAATAGCAAAAATATTTATTCCGTAAATGCGTAAAATTTAAGAAAATTATTTAAGGTGGGCTTGCTTAAACCTAATTCATAAAACGCGCAACAAAGCAACTTAAGAAGCTCGAAAGTGATCCCAAAGATGATGGCTCAATTCAATTATTTTATTTTATTATATTGTATTCTTTATCATGTACATTCATACTTAGTTCCACAACAGTTAATATGATACTGGAGCAGCATCTTTAGTATTGTAGTTAAAAAAAAAGTAAGAATGACAGACAAAAGCAAAATTTGCATTCGGTGAATCGGTGATTGATACAAAAGTGGAAAAATAATTGTATAAGACAAGTTACAAAAAGAACAGTGAAGAAATACTTTAGTTTGTGTGTCGACTTCGTCTAACCAAAGTAATATTGATATGAATATTCCTTGTATTCTTATTGCAAAATCAGTTGGTTAAATAGAATACACACAACTTAAGGTAGATAGATACGATGAATGCTGATGATAGATTTGGCGGTCCTGAAAATGCGGCACTACATCCTGCCAGCGTCTAATTTTTCTTGTTTTTTTTTTTTTTGAAAACGGCCGCATGTATTTGTAAATAATTTTTCTTTCTTAAGATTTCTAGAAATTAAATTAATAAGTGAACCAAAGCCAGAAAATATTAACTTAAATTAATTAATGCTTTCTGCAACGTCCTGTATTTCGGAAATGGGAAACCCTATTGACTCAATCATTTCATTTGATCCATCAGTTTCATCTATGTACGTATTCCTTAATCCAAATCGTTTTAAGTCATCTCAATATCGAAAGTGTAAAGAAATGCTCTAAGCCAAGTTTTAGATATTTCTAAGCACTTTTTTTTTAATATTTCCTTGTTCTGGCAAATCTGAATAAATCAAAAATTTCTTCAAACAGATTGCTTAGAACTTGTTGAGTTATTTTTTATTATTTTCTTAATACAATTAGGCTTCCCTTAAAATAAATTATATTCACAAAGTAATTTTAACGACAACCAAACGATATACGCATGTATTAAACCGACATTATTAGTAAATAAAAAACATTATTTTTATATAATAAAGAATAACTTGTAAATTTATCATAACAAATTTGTCCTTTTTAAATCTTGTCTCCGGAGGTTTATTAAGATATAAATAATATTCATACGAGAAACATATTACTACTTTTGCATTTTGCTTTTATTATGCATTTCTTAGTTTATTTTATTTTTATTATTTTGCCTTTTAAAGATATCAACAGATTTTAGCAAATATGTAAAATGTTGCATGGATGCTTAGTTTCATAGTTTCATAACATTTTTTATTTCATTTTCTTTTCTAGTTCTTAAACTCATTTTATTGTCGATACAAGAAACAAATCAGCAAAGTAAAATAGCAAATAGCAAAGATAATATAGAAGAATTACATTGAAAATTTTAAAACGCAACTGGAAACTAAAACGATGCTTCAGCTTAAAGCGATATTTAAGTATTCTGCATTTTTCAAGCATTTTGTCTATAAGCATAAAAAAACATGTCTGAAGGAATTGCAACCTAATATATGTGTACTTAATCGAGTGTATTGTACATCTTAAAAAACATTTTTTATATTTTATTCTTCAATTATTTTTCTCCTATTTGCTGAATATTTAACATAAGTACGTTCCCCCAGAGTATACTTTCAAGGCTTCATTTTATACTTTATTTATGAATACGAATATACTTTATACAACCGAAGTAAACTATCAAGTTTAGTTTAAAATATATAACAATTTTCGTAGAGCTAAATAAAAAATAAGATGGTATTTTTGGATAATTTATTAATTATTGGATGTCATCTTATTTCTTTCTTGCGCCAAAAATATAAGTAAAAGTTTCTTACAATTTGATTAACATATGTGACCTGGTCTGGACTTAGTGAAATAAATTACAAACTTATAAGTTAAAAATTGTTCTCTTAAATTCATTTAATATTGTCAGCTTTTAAATGATACCTATACTGAACATATTGTTAATCAAACTCGAAAAATGTGGAAGAGCGCAAACTTTTTCTCTTGATGTTTTTTCTTATTATATAATTCTCTATCGCCCCATATATGTTTTTTTGAGTTACTACATTGTTCCAAATGATATAAGAAATTAGAGACTGGAGTGGTGAAGTGACTCTAAGAACGTGGGCAGGTCTTCTTGATTTTTAGGGTCAATTTAAATTTTCTTTAGCTCATCTAATGCCTTAGCTAAGTTGATTTCAACATTAACATGGACGGACAGACGGATATTGTTTAAACAACCTCGTTATGGATATAGACTCAAAATAAACATACTGTATAGAGGCGTTAATGGATATTGTGGAAATTACAAACGGAATAACAAACCTAGGATACCCAGGATAGAAGTTATACAAATACTGTAAACAAGTTTTAGTAGCGCATACTTTCGGTCATGTCGGACTGTTCGTTAAGAACATACTACTGATTTATTTATACATTCTGCCAAAATCCTTACCTTCTATTGCCCTTCGCCATTCGTGAAAAAAATATAAAGAAGAATACAAAATGTTACACAAAAAATAACTGAAATCTTAGATTATTTGTTTTTCTTAATTGAATTAAAATACTTAAATTAAGACTTAAAAGCTTACGCCTATTAACCTCTGAGTGGAAAAGGGCAGCTATATTGTCTTTTGCTACCATTCGAAAATGTTTTAATAATTGTTTTTTATTTTAGTTTACTAGACATTAAATTTCCTTAATATTTATATCCGGTGCTGTTTTCCGTTATTTTTTATTTACGTTTCTTCTTCCTTCTTGGTTTACATAATTTTAGCTCTGTTAAATTTATTTCATTTCTGTAATAGTTTTTACGTTTTGCTCCATCCTTCTTTTTCCGCCGCAATGTTGCAGAGTTGATATGAAGAGTTCATTAGCATTTACTTTGAAAAATAAATTAAATTAAAATTAATATATTTCCGACTCTTTTAAAAATAAGAGTTAAAGAGAAAATTTGAAAATAATTTCGTATACTAATTTCTTATCTTTGTTGGTTAAATAAATGTTGTTTTCAACTTATAGCATTAGGCAGGTAGTTGATGAAAAAGCTGACAATGAATAGGATAATGAATATAATCCAGAAAGTGTTGTATTAAAATTTCGTTGAAGTTTTAGTTACTTAAGAACAATTTATTACAAAGCGTACACACGGAAAACATAATATTAAAGCTAATAAGCATTTAATAATTTTACATTTAATATATTAATTTAAGTTAATATACGTTAACTGTACTTGAGTCTCTAAAGCATCACATAAAATGTTTATTATTTAAAAGTAATAACCAAAATGTATGATATACATTACTGTGTGGAGATCAGATATAAATAGCTATTTTTCTATTGATCATGTAGCTCATCAATAAATTTTCCCAAATTTTGTTTGGCCAATTCAAGATTTTTATGTTTCAAACCAAATTAATTAAATACTATATTATTATTTTTATATTAAAAAATTTTAATTATTTGTTACAATTTTGTTTAATGGCGAAAAGTAATATATCAGTTGGCGTTAGATCTG
Organism: Cistogaster globosa; assembly: GCA_937654795.1. Taxonomy (NCBI): domain Eukaryota; kingdom Metazoa; phylum Arthropoda; class Insecta; order Diptera; family Tachinidae; genus Cistogaster; species Cistogaster globosa. The sequence continues at coordinate 30,157,351 of OW569405.1, read as the reverse complement.
CGACAAGTGCAACTAATGAGACTGTTGTTCGTTTACACGAATTGTCGAAATATAGTTATCGACAAAGAATTTTATTCATATGTTTTTTGCATTTTATCACCTCATAAAATAAATGAATGTGAAATTAAAACCATATTTTAAAAAAAACTCAGCTAACTCTAACGAAGCAAACTGAACTATGCAGACAGAATATTTCGCCCACAAAGCGCATGTTCTTGTGGGCCTGCACCAACAATACTTTTGATCTACAAAAAAAAAAAAAAAAAAAAAAAAAAAAAAAAAAAAATTATATGTACGAAAACAGAACTTGAAAGGATTACAAAAATAGTTTATTAGGTCTTAGCCTGCAAGCAGAGGCTCATATACCATGCGGAAAAATATGCAATATAATGTGAAAACTTGCTGCAAAAGCTTAGGATATGGTGTTTGTCAATTTTGTAGTACTTGTGATTGAAACGTGAAACAGGATACATATCATCTATTTTTCTTATGTCCTCGTTTTAAAATAGAAAGGACTTATTTTGATTTTGAACAAAGAGTGTTAGTTAAAGAAAAATTGTTTAAGTTTTTTGGGCTTAAACGAGGTGTGTACGCCAATTATCTGAACAAGTTCTTATATAATTACGTATAATTAAGATGATCTGCAAGTTCACCGATTTTTTATACTGTCAATGCAGTGTTTTAAACACCCAGAGATCGATTGCATCGATCAGTTTAGGAAGGACCTGGGGTGTTTAAGAGCATTCAAATCTTATTCTTTCAGCAATTTCAGCACCAAGTTCTTTTAACGATTTCACTCCGTAAAAAAACTCAACATTTACACTTTCGATCATGTATGAGTGTATGTACATAAATAAATAATAATTAGATTTAAATACATACATAAATGCATATATACAAAGACGAAAACATGTCTTTGAAAATATGATGTTTTCTAGTCTCTAGTTTTATTTATTTCAAATTGCGTTTTTTGGTTCTGAGGAGGGGAAATCGTCATCGTATACACAAATATTGTTAAGTTATGAACATATGAAAAATAAACCACTCTTTTACTTATTCCTTATTCTTTTGTTTACTTTTAGTACTGACTTGAATTATTCGGTGGCGCAGTTTTCATATTCAATTTTTTTTTATAAAATAATGTATTTTATTTGAATGCACATATCCATTTACTACAGACAAAACGAGAAATGACAGTCAAATCAAATAGCGCAACTAACTTTTATAGAAATGGAAAAAATATAAGAAAACAAAGTTTTTGTTGAATACTATTTATTAAATTAAATTAAATGTTGTTTGTTTGACATAATTTTAGATGTGCTGTCATCATCTGTCTATATAAAATAACCTTAAATGATGTATAAAATTTTTATATAAAATAGCGTTCAATTAAACCAAACTGACGCTATACATCTAACAAGAAATAATTATATTATTATTTTAATTATTACTTTAAATATAAAATAAAAAATTTTAAAGAGAAAGTTTTACTTTAAAAATAAGATTAAAGTCAAGATATCATGAGGTTGAAATCGCAAACACTTTCCACTTCCACTACCTCAAAGCCGCTAGAATCATCTGCAGCTTCTGGTACAATCTTTACGACATGTTCGTTTCATATCCCCAAGACAGTTCATTTCCAGAAAGAGTTTGTAGCCCAATTACTTGAGATTTTTTTAATGATGCTCCTTAATGCAAAAGCGAAATATTGAAAATAAAATAATATAAAATATTAAACAGTTCAATTAAAAATCTCATAAAAACTTTATTTAAATGCAAGGCAAAACGGACATTCACACTTACTTCATAACAATCATGTATGATACGGAAACATCATCTGCAATGTCATATGGAAAAATTTTTATATAATAAAAAAATTGCATTCTTGGCTATACCGAGTGTTGATAAAAAGAAAAAACTTATATATAACTTATATATATATCATTCTGAAGAAGGATGTAGCGATCAGTAAATGCATCATTACATTCTGCTGGTGTCTAGTTTTTTCGGTTTTCTTAAAAAGTTGAAAAAATTTTAATAAAAATAAAAATAATACAATTTTGTTGTTGTATAGAACAAAACTATAAATAATTGTAAACTCAAGCTCCTTCAAATATAATATTTAATAATATCATATACGTTAATTCTCTAAAATATATGATTAATCAGAAAATGTTTACAATTTATAACTGAAACCTATACTGGGTTCTAGTAGCATCTAGGAAAACTCCCTCTTATATATCCAATTAGTTTTATATAATAACGACATTTTTAATCTTTTTAAATTAAATTGAGTCTTACCAATTTAACAGTTATAGTGCCTATACGAAGTTAAGGTCAATCAAAATTATAGATTTGGTAATAGGTTTATAGCAAATTATGCTTTTGAGGGCTTATAAAAACTGTTTCGGTAAAACTATATCATTTAAATTTGGAAATGAATTCCTACTTATTTGGCGTAAACTTCAGAGTTTTGTGCCACTTCCGCGACTAAAATTGCTTACCCTTGCACTTAAAAATGCTTTCTTTGTCGTACGGCTGCTTAAGTAACACGTACTATTTGGCGATTTTGTTGATAACGGTTTTCAGTTATATGGTATAATGACGTGTTTTTATTTTTTTCATTAAATACTATTTATCACTTTTGTTACTTTTAAGCTTATTTAGTATATGTATTTTTTTTAATTATTTTTTAAAATTTCCCAATGTTTCTAAGCTTTGCGGTAATTATGTGTTAGATATGTGGAACGATGGAACTTGAATTGATTTTTCTAAAATTTAAACTTAATCTTAGACTAGTCATTTAGATATTACGGAATTGTTTGCATTTTTTCTATTCACCCATTAACCCCTAAATATATAGAGCAAATTTTTAATAATATAAACATTTTTACATACATACATAATTATGTACATACATATATGCATATTCATTCATACTTAAAAAAATTCTTTTACCGTGGGCAAACGATGAAACATGCAGTTAAAGGTGCATATATTGACCATGTGCTTGTGCTTTCTTCACTCTTTTCCAAACATAACTCAAATACATGAAGTAATTGTATCTTCATTTTTGAAATATTATAATATTGGAACTAAGAAAATGTTATAGATTATAAATTTTAATAATATAAAAAACACTAACTATCAATTGCTACCAAGGAATGCCAAACTGTACACACTCTGTTTGAAAAGGTTCTACCCTACGGTATTTGCAATTTTACCTCACGTTTTTGCATTTCGAAAATTTTTACAAGCTCACAGTTATCCTCCTTGGACATAATTATTCGTAACAAACAGTTATCATATCTTCGGCACTATGCAAATCTATTTTGTGTATTTTTTCTTGTACGAAACGCACTAGTTTACGTATCACAACATACAACTACACCAAATCCAATTAAAAGTTTATTTAAGAGAATTAAATGTTTTTCAATAGAAAGCAATTAATGAACAGCTGCTGATATGCAAAATAAACGGCCGAATGAAGATATGGAACTAACTGATTACAATTTTATTTTATTTCAAATCTAAAATATTTTCACTAAAATTTTTCCCTAAAAAGTGTAAAATTTGAAGATGGCATTGCATGCGGAAATGGTGTATTGAACTTTGTTGTATCTTTAGTGATTTACTCATCTACATACGGTTGTTACTTGAGTGTTGTTTTATGCCTGTTTTAAGTGCTTTATGTAAATAACATTTGTAAAGTCTTTTTTGCTTTTCTTTTTTTAATTTTTTTATTTTCTGTTGTTTACAGAGTTTAAAATTATTTCTTTCTTGCCAGTATTGGTCATATTTTAGTTAAAAAAGTAAAGTAGTGTGTATACAGGTTGGAGAAAACACATGGCACAGTGTAAAGATGTGATGTAGTTTTTATTATTCAGTCATGTGTACTTCGTGCTTAAGGTTTATTTAAGTGTTAGAGATTTAATTGGAATCCATGGTACGAGTGCTAAAAAATATTTAAAATGTAAGGGATTACTATAAAAATAAAATTTTAATGTGGGAATAATTTCAAGTAATCCTGAAATAACGGACATTTCAAAAAAGCTTATCTTATGCCTGAGCCGTAAACATTTTTAATTTTTCGTTTTTCTTCTCTTAGGGTTGACTTCTTAAAGTAATCGGTTCTAAATTCTTTCATTGCTTGACATAGCCCGAAGAAATTTTGCAAAATTTCACAGGTGAAAAAACAGTATCTTTTTGCTCCAATCTTATTATATTATTATAAAATTTGCCTATATTAATCATTTCTAGTTTTAAGTATCCATGACATATTATTTCTAATTTTCTTAATATTTGAACTAAGAAAAATGCGTTTTAAGCATTTTTATTTCCTGTAAACAGTGTTTAAATTTTGCTGACAGTTGTTGTAGTACCATTTTCCCGGTAAAAATGTGTGCTTTCACATTTCAACCTCTACGTTCTCTACGACATCACTTTTTTTTTAACAAAAAAACGGTTTTCTATATTTGAACTAAGGATTTAGAGCACCTTCTCACAAAATTTTATTATAATACATCCAGCAATTTTTGTGTGGTGCCAACACAGACAGACAAAAATTCCAAAAATAGGTGTTTTGTATTTCATATCGACTGCCATCTACAACTACATCAAAATTTATAAATAATATTTCTTTTATGAATTTTTTAATAAGTAAAAATAGTTTTTCCAATATATTTAAAGAGAATTTTGTTTTTCATCCTGTGGTATTCTTTCTAAGCAAATCGGAGGGACTGTTAAAATAATCTTAACGTAATACATTTATTAATTAAACCCTTTCTACTTATTCTATTTTTATTTGATAAGAGATTTCGAGCGTTCTAATTGGGGTGACAAATGTATAAAGAAAGCATCATACGGTAGCCAGTATACTAAATTTCCAAATTTTTAATTTTTGTTTTAGTTTTAAATAATATTTGTTTAAAGGAAAATAATTATCCAAAGAGTTGAGTATTATTATTCGCTTTTTACGTTTATTGTTTTGTATGGAAATTTTATAAATTTTTTTTTTTTGGAGTATGTTGGCAAATACATAATTTTTAATGTTTATATTTGTCTTTTGTTTGTTTTTTTTTTAGCTTGTGCTTCACTTTTTTTATTATTCTAAGATTATTTATTAGTAGGTTATTTTATTTCGACCTTAAATATCTTCATGTTGTGGCAAAGTTTAATGATTTCGTTTGTGTTTTTTTTTAGTAAAATATGTATAAATTTGTGTTAGTATTTATTCTTGCCGAATATAAAATTAAAGCATAAATATCATCAAATGAGATATTTTTAACTCAATTTTAACATATCTGCCTTTTAGGTTAACAATCTCTGCTTGAATGAATATAAGAAAAGGAATTGGGTTGTGTTGTCTTGCCTCCAATTATTAAAAAGGTTTTTATTTTAAATTTTAGTTATATGTTTATTTAAAAAAGCAATGGAAATCATTTTCATTTTCGTTAAGGTTTTGTTACTGAATATTTTTTAATTATTGTGTGAGCTTCAATATCGTTGTTCTTTTAAAAGAAGTGCAAAAAATATTTTATATATTTTTATAATTTTTAAAATTTAATGTTATACATTTTTATTTGTTGTTTCTACATTAAGTTTTCTCAATGTAAAACGTATGTTCAATTTACAAGTTGAACGTCAACTTATTCTTCAAGAGTCACTAACAGTGACTAACTTCAAAGACTAGTAAGTAATAGCCCACTTGAATGGATAGTTTACAGAATAAGGATTTAATTTTATTCGTAGTTATGAATAGTTTACTTTTAATTATTCTACCAATTTACCCAGACTTAAGAAAGATTTTTTGTTGACTGTAAATTATTTTTACATTGTTTTTATCGGAAACTGGTTAAATAGAAATGGCTATTCACAACATACAGATATGATTAACTTTGATAGATGACATGCAATACAACGGGAGATTGTAAGTTTATCAATTATTTAAAACGTAAATTTCTGACGAATAAGTTTATTACCACAACTTAGGGTAGGATATAATGTAAAGAGGTGGCACAAGATAAGCTTCGTAACTTTTCCTTCACTCTTATGCTCATAACTATGCATTATCTTAAACACAGCGGCATACTTACTAATTACAAGTTACGCACTCTTGCCAGAACCTTTTAATAGTAAAAACTTGAAAAGTGGCATCATTTTATGCTGAACGAGAATGCAAAAATCACCTCTGACTTCGTTAATAATACTTAGAGTGCATTTACACAAGGAAAGTTTACTTTTTTTTTTTGATTTTATGTTGTAGAGAGGGAGAAAGAATGATAAGCAGTACAGATTGTGATGTACTCGCAAAGTTGCTTTTTTTCGTTCGTTGCTTGTACACAGTTTTATGTATGTACATATGTGTTTAAGCACCAATGCAAAACGTCCAAAAATTAAGAACGATCACACAGAAGGAAACAAAATTTGTAAAAAAAACTTCGTGTGTCTGAACACCAAACAAAGTTTTAAAGCAAATTAACAAATCTTTTTCCAAGTAAAATTTCACTGTTTGAAAGGGGACTTAACGAAGTTGAGTTTTATTCTTATTTTGTACATTCTTATTAAATTAAAGTCTTTTGCTCGTCAGTTTTGATGTTTATTGCTTTAATTTAAGTCTTAATTGGTCACTAGAAACAATGCCTTAAGAACGTTGAAATTATCAAATATAAATTCATGATAGTGTAACCAATTAATAAAAAAAAGTAAAAATGTTTTATTTTTGGTTTCGAAATTTTGAATCTTTATATTTAGCAAGTTAGCAGGAGCTGCTTTAAGTCTTGCTCTAAATTTCAGATTGATTTGTTTTTAAAATAGTTCAGCTTATATACTACTTATGAGTAGATTCTAGATTTTATTTTCACATGTTTTCATTAATACTGTGGGAATATTTTTCAGAATTTAAATGTAATTAGATTTCCCTTAAAATTATTTATTATTTCCCACAGCGGCGAATATTTTGGTGTAACCTAATATGCATGGCTAATTTAAATAAAATAGTCTTTAAGTGTGTCACACACACACGGCAATAAAATCATTGTCACTTCAAGAGGTGTAAAGGCGGCAGTGTTTTTAAAACAATTCACATGCGTTTGCCAGCCTTCGTTGATAAGTTTTAAGGTGACACATGATACTCTTTTATCTATTTAATGAATGCCTTTAAAATAATTAAATCTTTCATGTTGATGTGGTTTAAAAGAATTAAATCATATTATGCTACACCTCCACTTTTCGCAAGAATGTTCATATAACGAAAGTTTTATGGACAATTTGTTATAAAAATGTTTTTATTTTAAAATATAAAAATTTAGATTTCTGATCTTAACTGTTAAATTGTTTTTTTTTTTATTTACTTATTAACAATCATGATTGCTTAACTAACGGTTTTTTTTTTTTTTTTTTTTTTTTGTTTTTACTATGTGTTATGTATTATTTGTTATAATATAACTTAAGTCTATTTTTATGTACTATTTGTTTTTTATTGTTTTTCTTATCAACTATAGTAACATTATTTCTTACGTCTGTTCTTAATTTCAAATGGTCCCTTGTAGTTTGGTTCTACTTTGTGACCTGCTACATTGTAATCTAAAATATTCTTATCGTAATTTTGTTTTTGCTTAATTATATTCCTATCTAATAATTGTTGGGCCCTCTTATATGCTACTTCTAATCTATATTTTGCCTCTTTGGCATAATTGTCTACATTTTATAACGGACTTATTTTATCAATTTTATTAAATTGTTCGAACTTGTTAGGAAGTTTTGAAAAAACTAGTTCATATGGACAGTAATTGTGAACTGTTGATGATGTTGTATTAAAACGAAACGTAAAAATTTCACCCATTCGTCCCAATCTGTCTTGTCAACTTTAGTGTAAGAACGCACGTACTCGTTAAATGTTCTGTGGCTTCTTTCTATCGTTCCTAACGTTTGGTGATGATATGCAGTGGAAGTTATTTTTTCTATCTTTAGAAATTTACAAATTTCTTGTAATGTTTCATTTGTATACTCAGTGCCCATGTCCGAAATGAACGTCTTCATTGGACCGTAGGTGAGTATGAAATTTTCAAAAATAGCTTTAGCGACTGATTTAGCGCTTTTGTCTTGTATTGGTATAGTTACTAAATATTTAGTTAAGTCACATATTAGTGTGACAGCATATTCATTACCGTAAATTGATTTTGGGAATGGACCTATTGTATCTACATATACCGTGTTAAATGGTTTATCTGGTGTTTCTGTAATTGTCATTGGACTCTTCAAATGTTTTGTTGTTTTTGAAGTTTGACATTTATGACATGATTTTACATAATTTGATATATACTTAGACATATTTTTCCAATAATAATATCGTTTAATTTTTTCTATTGTTCTATAAATTCCACAATGTCCTCCTTCTATGGGATCATCGTGATATTTCAGCATTATGTCGAGAATTGCCTTGGCATTCTTACTATCAATTTGGGTCACCTCATTTAGTAGCGCTACTTTAATATTCTTTAATATTTTATTGCCCATTATTTTAAATTTATTAATTGATATAAATTCAAAAATTTTCTCACTGGGTGCCACTTGTAATTTATTTATATTATGTTTACCGGCCACATGTTCGAGCCTAGGGAGAAATTGTCCTAAGTCAAAGTTCTGCTTTTGCACATTGCTTATTTATAAAAATTGTTTCATTTAATCTTTCAAATATGTACATATAAATTGTTCCCAATGGGATCACTTATGTAAAAAGAATGGAAGCAAAAAATTAAAATAGTTACTAAATGGTTACTGTGCTTTTGTAATTACTGTACAATTATTGATTACAATTTTTTCTTAAACATTCTTTTCACGTTATCGCAAATCATATGCATTTATGGACTGTGATTTAAGAATCAAAACCAACACGTAAAAGCAACAAACAACAACAATATTATAATTAAAGCAGACCCAGAAGAATTCTCCTCACTAGTTAGTGAAAGAAATATTTTTATGATATTTTGCATATTAGTGGTCATTTTGGTTAACAATTTAATTAAATAAATAAACTTATCAAAATATTGTTGTTTATTGTTTAAAGGGTTATTACTTTTTAGATATAAGTGACGATGCTGAAAACTTGCTTTAAAACGAAATAAATATAAAACGAAGAATGTAGCGATCCAGAAAATGCTGGATTTCATTCTGCTAGTGTCCAATTTTTCTTGTTTTCTTTGGAAACTTCTACAGATATTTGAAAATAATTTTTTTTCTAAAAGTGTTTAGAAATTAAATTAAATAATGAACCCGAAAGGCGAAAAGGCAAAATTTTAATTTATTTATTTATTTCTTAATACCGTTTATAACAAAATGAAAAAGGAAGATTTTTATTCACTTATATATTTTTTATTTACCGTATATGCCAATCTAAAGCTTTTCAAACTTTCCTGAGAGAGCAATAGGAAAATTGCAAAAAAAAATATTTCATGCTTTAAAAATTTTGTAACGTACAAATGCGATCAAAAAAGTTTTTTAGAACGTTCAGTGAGAAAACATTTCACTGGGAAAAATTGCGTTTGTTGCGTTTATAATAAACTCTCTACCTGGCAAAAATAGCAAAAATATTTATTCCGTAAATGCGTAAAATTTAAGAAAATTATTTAAGGTGGGCTTGCTTAAACCTAATTCATAAAACGCGCAACAAAGCAACTTAAGAAGCTCGAAAGTGATCCCAAAGATGATGGCTCAATTCAATTATTTTATTTTATTATATTGTATTCTTTATCATGTACATTCATACTTAGTTCCACAACAGTTAATATGATACTGGAGCAGCATCTTTAGTATTGTAGTTAAAAAAAAGTAAGAATGACAGACAAAAGCAAAATTTGCATTCGGTGAATCGGTGATTGATACAAAAGTGGAAAAATAATTGTATAAGACAAGTTACAAAAAGAACAGTGAAGAAATACTTTAGTTTGTGTGTCGACTTCGTCTAACCAAAGTAATATTGATATGAATATTCCTTGTATTCTTATTGCAAAATCAGTTGGTTAAATAGAATACACACAACTTAAGGTAGATAGATACGATGAATGCTGATGATAGATTTGGCGGTCCTGAAAATGCGGCACTACATCCTGCCAGCGTCTAATTTTTCTTGTTTTTTTTTTTTTTGAAAACGGCCGCATGTATTTGTAAATAATTTTTCTTTCTTAAGATTTCTAGAAATTAAATTAATAAGTGAACCAAAGCCAGAAAATATTAACTTAAATTAATTAATGCTTTCTGCAACGTCCTGTATTTCGGAAATGGGAAACCCTATTGACTCAATCATTTCATTTGATCCATCAGTTTCATCTATGTACGTATTCCTTAATCCAAATCGTTTTAAGTCATCTCAATATCGAAAGTGTAAAGAAATGCTCTAAGCCAAGTTTTAGATATTTCTAAGCACTTTTTTTTTTAATATTTCCTTGTTCTGGCAAATCTGAATAAATCAAAAATTTCTTCAAACAGATTGCTTAGAACTTGTTGAGTTATTTTTTATTATTTTCTTAATACAATTAGGCTTCCCTTAAAATAAATTATATTCACAAAGTAATTTTAACGACAACCAAACGATATACGCATGTATTAAACCGACATTATTAGTAAATAAAAAACATTATTTTTATATAATAAAGAATAACTTGTAAATTTATCATAACAAATTTGTCCTTTTTAAATCTTGTCTCCGGAGGTTTATTAAGATATAAATAATATTCATACGAGAAACATATTACTACTTTTGCATTTTGCTTTTATTATGCATTTCTTAGTTTATTTTATTTTTATTATTTTGCCTTTTGAAGATATCAACAGATTTTAGCAAATATGTAAAATGTTGCATGGATGCTTAGTTTCATAACATTTTTTATTTCATTTTCTTTTCTAGTTCTTAAACTCATTTTATTGTCGATACAAGAAACAAATCAGCAAAGTAAAATAGCAAATAGCAAAGATAATATAGAAGAATTACATTGAAAATTTTAAAACGCAACTGGAAACTAAAACGATGCTTCAGCTTAAAGCGATATTTAAGTGTTCTGCATTTTTCAAGCATTTTGTCTATAAGCATAAAAAAACATGTCTGAAGGAATTGCAACCTAATATATGTGTACTTAATCGAGTGTATTGTACATCTTAAAAAACATTTTTTATATTTTATTCTTCAATTATTTTTCTCCTATTTGCTGAATATTTAACATAAGTACGTTCCCCGAGAGTATACTTTCAAGGCTTCATTTTATACTTTATTTATGAATACGAATATACTTTATACAACCGAAGTAAACTATCAAGTTTAGTTTAAAATATATAACAATTTTCGTAGAGCTAAATAAAAAATAAGATGGTATTTTTGGATAATTTATTAATTATTGGATGTCATCTTATTTCTTTCTTGCGCCAAAAATATAAGTAAAAGTTTCTTACAATTTGATTAACATATGTGACCTGGTCTGGACTTAGTGAAATAAATTACAAACTTATAAGTTAAAAATTGTTCTCTTAAATTCATTTAATATTGTCAGCTTTTAAATGATACCTATACTGAACATATTGTTAATCAAACTCGAAAAATGTGGAAGAGCGCAAACTTTTTCTCTTGATGTTTTTTCTTATTATATAATTCTCTATCGCCCCATATATGTTTTTTTGAGTTACTACATTGTTCCAAATGATATAAGAAATTAGAGACTGGAGTGGTGAAGTGACTCTAAGAACGTGGGCAGGTCTTCTTGATTTTTAGGGTCAATTTAAATTTTCTTTAGCTCATCTAATGCCTTAGCTAAGTTGATTTCAACATTAACATGGACGGACAGACGGATATTGTTTAAACAACCTCGTTATGGATATAGACTCAAAATAAACATACTGTATAGAGGCGTTAATGGATATTGTGGAAATTACAAACGGAATAACAAACCTAGGATACCCAGGATAGAAGTTATACAAATACTGTAAACAAGTTTTAGTAGCGCATACTTTCGGTCATGTCGGACTGTTCGTTAAGAACATACTACTGATTTATTTATACATTCTGCCAAAATCCTTACCTTCTATTGCCCTTCGCCATTCGTGAAAAAAATATAAAGAAGAATACAAAATGTTACACAAAAAATAACTGAAATCTTAGATTATTTGTTTTTCTTAATTGAATTAAAATACTTAAATTAAGACTTAAAAGCTTACGCCTATTAACCTCTGAGTGGAAAAGGGCAGCTATATTGTCTTTTGCTACCATTCGAAAATGTTTTAATAATTGTTTTTTATTTTAGTTTACTAGACATTAAATTTCCTTAATATTTATATCCGGTGCTGTTTTCCGTTATTTTTTATTTACGTTTCTTCTTCCTTCTTGGTTTACATAATTTAGCTCTGTTAAATTTATTTCATTTCTGTAATAGTTTTTACGTTTTGCTCCATCCTTCTTTTTCCGCCGCAATGTTGCAGAGTTGATATGAAGAGTTCATTAGCATTTACTTTGAAAAATAAATTAAATTAAAATTAATATATTTCCGACTCTTTTAAAAATAAGAGTTAAAGAGAAAATTTGAAAATAATTTCGTATACTAATTTCTTATCTTTGTTGGTTAAATAAATGTTGTTTTCAACTTATAGCATTAGGCAGGTAGTTGATGAAAAAGCTGACAATGAATAGGATAATGAATATAATCCAGAAAGTGTTGTATTAAAATTTCGTTGAAGTTTTAGTTACTTAAGAACAATTTATTACAAAGCGTACACACGGAAAACATAATATTAAAGCTAATAAGCATTTAATAATTTTACATTTAATATATTAATTTACGTTAATATACGTTAACTGTACTTGAGTCTCTAAAGCATCACATAAAATGTTTATTATTTAAAAGTAATAACCAAAATGTATGATATACATTACTGTGTGGAGATCAGATATAAATAGCTATTTTTCTATTGATCATGTAGCTCATCAATAAATTTTCCCAAATTTTGTTTGGCCAATTCAAGATTTTTATGTTTCAAACCAAATTAATTAAATACTATATTATTATTTTTATATTAAAAAATTTTAATTATTTGTTACAATTTTGTTTAATGGCGAAAAGTAATATATCAGTTGGCGTTAGATCTGCGACAAGTGCAACTAATGAGACTGTTGTTCGTTTACACGAATTGTCGAAATATAGTTATCGACAAAGAATTTTATTCATATGTTTTTTGCATTTTATCACCTCATAAAATAAATGAATGTAAAATTAAAACCATATTTTAAAAAAAACTCAGCTAACTCTAACGAAGCAAACTGAACTATGCAGACAGAATATTTCGCCCACAAAGCGCATGTTCTTGTGGGCCTGCACCAACAATACTTTTGATCTACAAAAAAAAAAAAAAAAAAAAAAAAAAAAAAAAATTATATGTACGAAAACAGAACTTGAAAGGATTACAAAAATAGTTTATTAGGTCTTAGCCTGCAAGCAGAGGCTCATATACCATGCGGAAAAATATGCAATATAATGTGAAAACTTGCTGCAAAAGCTTAGGATATGGTGTTTGTCAATTTTGTAGTACTTGTGATTGAAACGTGAAACAGGATACATATCATCTATTTTTCTTATGTCCTCGTTTTAAAATAGAAAGGACTTATTTTGATTTTGAACAAAGAGTGTTAGTTAAAGAAAAATTGTTTAAGTTTTTTGGGCTTAAACGAGGTGTGTACGCCAATTATCTGAACAAGTTCTTATATAATTACGTATAATTAAGATGATCTGCAAGTTCACCGATTTTTTATACTGTCAATGCAGTGTTTTAAACACCCAGAGATCGATTGCATCGATCAGTTTAGGAAGGACCTGGGGTGTTTAAGAGCATTCAAATCTTATTCTTTCAGCAATTTCAGCACCAAGTTCTTTTAACGATTTCACTCCGTAAAAAAACTCAACATTTACACTTTCGATCATGTATGAGTGTATGTACATAAATAAATAATAATTAGATTTAAATACATACATAAATGCATATATACAAAGACGAAAACATGTCTTTGAAAATATGATGTTTTCTAGTCTCTAGTTTTATTTATTTCAAATTGCGTTTTTTGGTTCTGAGGAGGGGAAATCGTCATCGTATACACAAATATTGTTAAGTTATGAACATATGAAAAATAAACCACTCTTTTACTTATTCCTTATTCCCACTTTCTCCAGACAAATATAACAAAGAACTGGACACAATTTACACTATAGCTAAAAATAACGGTTACAACTGCACTACTATCGACAAACTACTTAGACAATACAACACTAAAAACAAGAAGAAAGAAAACAAGGACACAATCGATACAACACGACGACACATTTTTACTTACACAGGACCAGAAATATATAGATTAACTAACCTTTTTCAAAAAGAAGGTTTACAGACAGCACTAAAGACGAGCAACACTCTACGCAACAATCTCAAAACATCAACAGAAATAACCGATAAATTTAACACCAGCGGAGTATACAGACTTACTTGCACCTGCAACCATACATACATAGGACAAACTGGACGAACATTAAAAACAAGGTTCACAGAACACATACGATCATATAAACGGAAAAGAGAAGACTCTAACTTCGCAATACACCTTAACACACATGAACACGAGCCAAGGGAAATAGATGAATGTATGACGTTAATACATCCTAGTAAAAAAGGACGAAGACTGGACATTCTTGAAAACATGGAAATATACAAAACACGAACGTTTAACGGAGATATTATTAACGAACAGGTAAATACAACCTCGGACACAATTTTTACACCACTTAAACTATTAAAACAAACTTACAAACGCAAAACACCCACAGATGGTCACACTTACCTACCTAATAATAAAAGACAGAAATATTAAAATTATATACCTTCAATAAAGATGACAGATATCAGGCAATCTACCTGCATAATACCGTTTTTAAATAGACACCATCCTAACGGACAAAACTACCTGTACCCACCACTATCTACGCAACAAACACGTTACACTATCTAACCAGTACTAATCAAAACGCGGCTTGAAAATGATGTCTTTACATCGAAAGCGCTCGCCAATCGTACTAAATAAACAGCCAGTGACGACGATCTTCACCGAAAGGTATGACAACAGTATTTTATTTACTGGCGGAATAAATCCAATTAACTTAATATTCCTTATTCTTTTGTTTACTTTTAGTACTGACTTGAATTATTCGGTGGCGCAGTTTTCATATTCAATTTTTTTTTATAAAATAATGTATTTTATTTGAATGCACATATCCATTTACTACAGACAAAACGAGAAATGACAGTCAAATCAAATAGCGCAACTAACTTTTATAGAAATGGAAAAAATATAAGAAAACAAAGTTTTTGTTGAATACTATTTATTAAATTAAATTAAATGTTGTTTGTTTGACATAATTTTAGATGTGCTGTCATCATCTGTCTATATAAAATAACCTTAAATGATGTATAAAATTTTTATATAAAATAGCGTTCAATTAAACCAAACTGACGCTATACATCTAACAAGAAATAATTATATTATTATTTTAATTATTACTTTAAATATAAAATAAAAAATTTTAAAGAGAAAGTTTTACTTTAAAAATAAGATTAAAGTCAAGATATCATGAGGTTGAAATCGCAAACACTTTCCACTTCCACTACCTCAAAGCCGCTAGAATCATCTGCAGCTTCTGGTACAATCTTTACGACATGTTCGTTTCATATCCCCAAGACAGTTCATTTCCAGAAAGAGTTTGTAGCCCAATTACTTGAGATTTTTTTAATGATGCTCCTTAATGCAAAAGCGAAATATTGAAAATAAAATAATATAAAATATTAAACAGTTCAATTAAAAATCTCATAAAAACTTTATTTAAATGCAAGGCAAAACGGACATTCACACTTACTTCATAACAATCATGTATGATACGGAAACATCATCTGCAATGTCATATGGAAAAATTTTTATATAATAAAAAAATTGCATTCTTGGCTATACCGAGTGTTGATAAAAAGAAAAAACTTATATATAACTTATATATATATCATTCTGAAGAAGGATGTAGCGATCAGTAAATGCATCATTACATTCTGCTGGTGTCTAGTTTTTTCGGTTTTCTTAAAAAGTTGAAAAAATTTTAATAAAAATAAAAATAATACAATTTTGTTGTTGTATAGAACAAAACTATAAATAATTGTAAACTCAAGCTCCTTCAAATATAATATTTAATAATATCATATACGTTAATTCTCTAAAATATATGATTAATCAGAAAATGTTTACAATTTATAACTGAAACCTATACTGGGTTCTAGTAGCATCTAGGAAAACTCCCTCTTATATATCCAATTAGTTTTATATAATAACGACATTTTTAATCTTTTTAAATTAAATTGAGTCTTACCAATTTAACAGTTATAGTGCCTATACGAAGTTAAGGTCAATCAAAATTATAGATTTGGTATTAGGTTTATAGCAAATTATGCTTTTGAGGGCTTATAAAAACTGTTTCGGTAAAACTATATCATTTAAATTTGGAAATGAATTCCTACTTATTTGGCGTAAACTTCAGAGTTTTGTGCCACTTCCGCGACTAAAATTGCTTACCCTTGCACTTAAAAATGCTTTCTTTGTCGTACGGCTGCTTAAGTAACACGTACTATTTGGCGATTTTGTTGATAACGGTTTTCAGTTATATGGTATAATGACGTGTTTTTATTTTTTTCATTAAATACTATTTATCACTTTTGTTACTTTTAAGCTTATTTAGTATATGTATTTTTTTTAATTATTTTTTAAAATTTCCCAATGTTTCTAAGCTTTGCGGTAATTATGTGTTAGATATGTGGAACGATGGAACTTGAATTGATTTTTCTAAAATTTAAACTTAATCTTAGACTAGTCATTTAGATATTACGGAATTGTTTGCATTTTTTCTATTCACCCATTAACCCCTAAATATATAGAGCAAATTTTTAATAATATAAACATTTTTACATACATACATAATTATGTACATACATATATGCATATTCATTCATACTTAAAAAAATTCTTTTACCGTGGGCAAACGATGAAACATGCAGTTAAAGGTGCATATATTGACCATGTGCTTGTGCTTTCTTCACTCTTTTCCAAACATAACTCAAATACATGAAGTAATTGTATCTTCATTTTTGAAATATTATAATATTGGAACTAAGAAAATGTTATAGATTATAAATTTTAATAATATAAAAAACACTAACTATCAATTGCTACCAAGGAATGCCAAACTGTACACACTCTGTTTGAAAAGGTTCTACCCTACGGTATTTGCAATTTTACCTCACGTTTTTGCATTTCGAAAATTTTTACAAGCTCACAGTTATCCTCCTTGGACATAATTATTCGTAACAAACAGTTATCATATCTTCGGCACTATGCAAATCTATTTTGTGTATTTTTTCTTGTACGAAACGCACTAGTTTACGTATCACAACATACAACTACACCAAATCCAATTAAAAGTTTATTTAAGAGAATTAAATGTTTTTCAATAGAAAGCAATTAATGAACAGCTGCTGATATGCAAAATAAACGGCCGAATGAAGATATGGAACTAACTGATTACAATTTTATTTTATTTCAAATCTAAAATATTTTCACTAAAATTTTTCCCTAAAAAGTGTAAAATTTGAAGATGGCATTGCATGCGGAAATGGTGTATTGAACTTTGTTGTATCTTTAGTGATTTACTCATCTACATACGGTTGTTACTTGAGTGTTGTTTTATGCCTGTTTTAAGTGCTTTATGTAAATAACATTTGTAAAGTCTTTTTTGCTTTTCTTTTTTTAATTTTTTTATTTTCTGTTGTTTACAGAGTTTAAAATTATTTCTTTCTTGCCAGTATTGGTCATATTTTAGTTAAAAAAGTAAAGTAGTGTGTATACAGGTTGGAGAAAACACATGGCACAGTGTAAAGATGTGATGTAGTTTTTATTATTCAGTCATGTGTACTTCGTGCTTAAGGTTTATTTAAGTGTTAGAGATTTAATTGGAATCCATGGTACGAGTGCTAAAAAATATTTAAAATGTAAGGGATTACTATAAAAATAAAATTTTAATGTGGGAATAATTTCAAGTAATCCTGAAATAACGGACATTTCAAAAAAGCTTATCTTATGCCTGAGCCGTAAACATTTTTAATTTTTCGTTTTTCTTCTCTTAGGGTTGACTTCTTAAAGTAATCGGTTCTAAATTCATTCATTGCTTGACATAGCCCGAAGAAATTTTGCAAAATTTCACAGGTGAAAAAACAGTATCTTTTTGCTCCAATCTTATTATATTATTATAAAATTTGCCTATATTAATCATTTCTAGTTTTAAGTATCCATGACATATTATTTCTAATTTTCTTAATATTTGAACTAAGAAAAATGCGTTTTAAGCATTTTTATTTCCTGTAAACAGTGTTTAAATTTTGCTGACAGTTGTTGTAGTACCATTTTCCCGGTAAAAATGTGTGCTTTCACATTTCAACCTCTACGTTCTCTACGACATCACTTTTTTTTTAACAAAAAAACGGTTTTCTATATTTGAACTAAGGATTTAGAGCACCTTCTCACAAAATTTTATTATAATACATCCAGCAATTTTTGTGTGGTGCCAACACAGACAGACAAAAATTCCAAAAATAGGTGTTTTGTATTTCATATCGACTGCCATCTACAACTACATCAAAATTTATAAATAATATTTCTTTTATGAATTTTTTAATAAGTAAAAATAGTTTTTCCAATATATTTAAAGAGAATTTTGTTTTTCATCCTGTGGTATTCTTTCTAAGCAAATCGGAGGGACTGTTAAAATAATCTTAACGTAATACATTTATTAATTAAACCCTTTCTACTTATTCTATTTTTATTTGATAAGAGATTTCGAGCGTTCTAATTGGGGTGACAAATGTATAAAGAAAGCATCATACGGTAGCCAGTATACTAAATTTCCAAATTTTTAATTTTTGTTTTAGTTTTAAATAATATTTGTTTAAAGGAAAATAATTATCCAAAGAGTTGAGTATTATTATTCGCTTTTTACGTTTATTGTTTTGTATGGAAATTTTATAAATTTTTTTTTTTTGGAGTATGTTGGCAAATACATAATTTTTAATGTTTATATTTGTCTTTTGTTTGTTTTTTTTTTAGCTTGTGCTTCACTTTTTTTATTATTCTAAGATTATTTATTAGTAGGTTATTTTATTTCGACCTTAAATATCTTCATGTTGTGGCAAAGTTTAATGATTTCGTTTGTGTTTTTTTTTAGTAAAATATGTATAAATTTGTGTTAGTATTTATTCTTGCCGAATATAAAATTAAAGCATAAATATCATCAAATGAGATATTTTTAACTCAATTTTAACATATCTGCCTTTTAGGTTAACAATCTCTGCTTGAATGAATATAAGAAAAGGAATTGGGTTGTGTTGTCTTGCCTCCAATTATTAAAAAGGTTTTTATTTTAAATTTTAGTTATATGTTTATTTAAAAAAGCAATGGAAATCATTTTCATTTTCGTTAAGGTTTTGTTACTGAATATTTTTTAATTATTGTGTGAGCTTCAATATCGTTGTTCTTTTAAAAGAAGTGCAAAAAATATTTTATATATTTTTATAATTTTTATAATTTAATGTTATACATTTTTATTTGTTGTTTCTACATTAAGTTTTCTCAATGTAAAACTTATGTTCAATTTACAAGTTGAACGTCAACTTATTCTTCAAGAGTCACTAACAGTGACTAACTTCAAAGACTAGTAAGTAATAGCCCACTTGAATGGATAGTTTACAGAATAAGGATTTAATTTTATTCGTAGTTATGAATAGTTTACTTTTAATTATTCTACCAATTTACCCAGACTTAAGAAAGATTTTTTGTTGACTGTAAATTATTTTTACATTGTTTTTATCGGAAACTGGTTAAATAGAAATGGCTATTCACAACATACAGATATGATTAACTTTGATAGATGACATGCAATACAACGGGAGATTGTAAGTTTATCAATTATTTAAAACGTAAATTTCTGACGAATAAGTTTATTACCACAACTTAGGGTAGGATATAATGTAAAGAGGTGGCACAAGATAAGCTTCGTAACTTTTCCTTCACTCTTATGCTCATAACTATGCATTATCTTAAACACAGCGGCATACTTACTAATTACAAGTTACGCACTCTTGCCAGAACCTTTTAATAGTAAAAACTTGAAAAGTGGCATCATTTTATGCTGAACGAGAATGCAAAAATCACCTCTGACTTCGTTAATAATACTTAGAGTGCATTTACACAAGGAAAGTTTACTTTTTTTTTTTGATTTTATGTTGTAGAGAGGGAGAAAGAATGATAAGCAGTACAGATTGTGATGTACTCGCAAAGTTGCTTTTTTTCGTTCGTTGCTTGTACACAGTTTTATGTATGTACATATGTGTTTAAGCACCAATGCAAAACGTCCAAAAATTAAGAACGATCACACAGAAGGAAACAAAATTTGTAAAAAAAACTTCCTGTGTCTGAACACCAAACAAAGTTTTAAAGCAAATTAACAAATCTTTTTCCAAGTAAAATTTCACTGTTTGAAAGTTGAGTTTTATTCTTATTTTGTACATTCTTATTAAATTAAAGTCTTTTGCTCGTCAGTTTTGATGTTTATTGCTTTAATTTAAGTCTTAATTGGTCACTAGAAACAATGCCTTAAGAACGTTGAAATTATCAAATATAAATTCATGATAGTGTAACCAATTAATAAAAAAAAGTAAAAATGTTTTATTTTTGGTTTCGAAATTTTGAATCTTTATATTTAGCAAGTTAGCAGGAGCTGCTTTAAGTCTTGCTCTAAATTTCAGATTGATTTGTTTTTAAAATAGTTCAGCTTATATACTACTTATGAGTAGATTCTAGATTTTATTTTCACATGTTTTCATTAATACTGTGGGAATATTTTTCAGAATTTAAATGTAATTAGATTTCCCTTAAAATTATTTATTATTTCCCACAGCGGCGAATATTTTGGTGTAACCTAATATGCATGGCTAATTTAAATAAAATAGTCTTTAAGTGTGTCACACACACACGGCAATAAAATCATTGTCACTTCAAGAGGTGTAAAGGCGGCAGTGTTTTTAAAACAATTCACATGCGTTTGCCAGCCTTCGTTGATAAGTTTTAAGGTGACACATGATACTCTTTTATCTATTTAATGAATGCCTTTAAAATAATTAAATCTTTCATGTTGATGTGGTTTAAAAGAATTAAATCATATTATGCTACACCTCCACTTTTCGCAAGAATGTTCATATAACGAAAGTTTTATGGACAATTTGTTATAAAAATGTTTTTATTTTAAAATATAAAAATTTAGATTTCTGATCTTAACTGTTAAATTGTTTTTTTTTTTATTTACTTATTAACAATCATGATTGCTTAACTAACGGTTTTTTTTTTTTTTTTTGTTTTTACTATGTGTTATGTATTATTTGTTATAATATAACTTAAGTCTATTTTTATGTACTATTTGTTTTTTATTGTTTTTCTTATCAACTATAGTAACATTATTTCTTACGTCTGTTCTTAATTTCAAATGGTCCCTTGTAGTTTGGTTCTACTTTGTGACCTGCTACATTGTAATCTAAAATATTCTTATCGTAATTTTGTTTTTGCTTAATTATATTCCTATCTAATAATTGTTGGGCCCTCTTATATGCTACTTCTAATCTATATTTTGCCTCTTTGGCATAATTATTAAATTGTTCGAACTTGTTAGGAAGTTTTGAAAAAACTAGTTCATATGGACAGTAATTGTGAACTGTTGATGATGTTGTATTAAAACGAAACGTAAAAATTTCACCCATTCGTCCCAATCTGTCTTGTCAACTTTAGTGTAAGAACGCACGTACTCGCTAAATGTTCTGTGGCTTCTTTCTATCGTTCCTAACGTTTGGTGATGATATGCAGTGGAAGTTATTTTTTCTATCTTTAGAAATTTACAAATTTCTTGTAATGTTTCATTTGTATACTCAGTGCCCATGTCCGAAATGAACGTCTTCATTGGACCGTAGGTGAGTATGAAATTTTCAAAAATAGCTTTAGCGACTGATTTAGCGCTTTTGTCTTGTATTGGTATAGTTACTAAATATTTAGTTAAGTCACATATTAGTGTGACAGCATATTCATTACCGTAAATTGATTTTGGGAATGGACCTATTGTATCTACATATACCGTGTTAAATGGTTTATCTGGTGTTTCTGTAATTGTCATTGGACTCTTCAAATGTTTTGTTGTTTTTGAAGTTTGACATTTATGACATGATTTTACATAATTTGATATATACTTAGACATATTTTTCCAATAATAATATCGTTTAATTTTTTCTATTGTTCTATAAATTCCACAATGTCCTCCTTCTATGGGATCATCGTGATATTTCAGCATTATGTCGAGAATTGCCTTGGCATTCTTACTATCAATTTGGGTCACCTCATTTAGTAGCGCTACTTTAATATTCTTTAATATTTTATTGCCCATTATTTTAAATTTATTAATTGATATAAATTCAAAAATTTTCTCACTGGGTGCCACTTGTAATTTATTTATATTATGTTTACCGGCCACATGTTCGAGCCTAGGGAGAAATTGTCCTAAGTCAAAGTTCCCTTTAGTAAACAAATCATTCATTTGTATATATGTTATTATAGATTTTCCTCGTTTGATGTAGCATCTTCCGGGGAAAATCTTAAGTTTATAATATTTTCTGACGTCAGTGTTGTTTAATGGTACATATATACTGGACTCATTATTTTTCTTATTATTATTATGCTGATTATATTTACTATTTCTATTATTTCTGTTTTGTTTTTCTTTGGTCATCGATCTAGTCGTGACTTTTAATATAGAACAAATTTTAATATTCATGTCTTTTAGGTCATTTATGCTTATTCTTGAAAGTGCGTCAGCAACATAATTATCTTTTCCCCTAAGGTACTCAACTGTTAAATTGTATTCCTCTAGATCAAGTCTCATTCTTGTTAATTTTGAACTTGGATTCTTCATTGAAAATAGATAAGATAGCCGTCTGTGGTCAGTACGAACAAGAAAATGGTTTCCATATGTGTATGGTCTGAAATGCGTTATAGCCCAATGTATGGCAGTTAATTCTTGTTCGATTGTTGATTTGTTGCTTTCGCCTTTAGTGAATGTTTTTGAAGCGTATGCTATGGGTAAATGTTTACCACCATATTCTTGGGTTAATACTGCTCCACAAGCGAATTTACTTCCATCTGTTGTAAAGCAAAATTCTTTTGTGAAATCTGGGTGTTGCAATAACGTGGGGCTCATTAATGCTTTTTTCAAATATTTAAACGCAAAATCACAATCTTTTGTCCATTCGAATTTAACATTTTTCTTGGTAAGTCTTGATAGGTGTCTGGAATATTCAGAAAAATTTTTAATAAATCTTCGATAGTAATTACAAAATGCGATAAATCTTTTTGCACTATCCGCATCTGTTGGTGTTGGATAATTTTCTATTATTGAATATTTACTATCATCTGGTAATATTCCTCTATCTGTACATTTATGACCAAGATATGTAACTTCTTTCATGAAGAATGAACATTTTTCAGGATGTAATTTTAGGTTGAATTTGCGACATAAGTCGAAGACGTTTCGTAGATTCGAGAGCATGTGTTTTTCAGAACACCCTAGTACGACTAAGTCATCCATGTAAAGAAATGCTTGATCGGGTTTTAATCCACTGAATGCAAGTGTAATCATTCTTTGAAAAGAATTGGGAGCAATTTTTAAGCCGTATGGTAATCTTTTGTATCTGTAAGAACCATTTGTTGTTGAGAACGATGTTAAGTCTCGTGAATTTTTATCTAATGGTATTTGGTGGAATCCTGACATTAAGTCAATGCAAGAAAAATACTTAGCTCTTCCTAATTGATCCAGAATATCACCTATTCTTGGTAATGGAAATTTATCTGCTACTAATTTCTTGTTTATTTGCCTATAATCTATCACAAGTCGCCACCTTTTGTCTTCTGAATTAGGTGGTGATTTCTTTGGTACTAACAGAATTGGACTGTTATATTCAGAGTAAGAAGGGTTCACTATTTTATCTTTTACCAATTTTTTGACTTGTTTATCTATTTCCTCTTTGTGTGAATGTGGGATTCTATAGTTTTTAATGTATACAGAAGTTGTATCTTTTATTCTCAACTTTTGTTCGTAGAAATTATTTGTTGTTATTGTTTCTGATTCTAAACCGAAAATATCACAATACGAACTGCAAAGTTTTGTCAATGTATTTTTAAATTGTTCAGGAAAATTTTTCTTTAGATTTTTTAAAATTTTATTATTTCTTTCAATGTTTGACTTTGATGTACTTTTAAATATGTTATAGTTTGAGATGTTTTCGGTTTTTATATTAACTTGGTTGAATTTACTGATAGTATTGTTAGTGTTTAATATACGAATGAAAGCTTTATTTGTCGTTACTATTGTGTTTGCAATGAAAATACCTGGTTCTATTTCTTGGTTAGGGATTAATAATTTTGTTTCTGCAAATAGAAGTTTAACTTGGCGTATGACTTCTGATCTTGGTGGCAGAATTACATCATCACCATTATTTTGGATAGGTATTTCTATTGATTGGTTAATGTAGAAGGGGCGTAGGACAAAGTGATCACACGTGTTATTGAAATCTAAAATACAGTTATATTTTTTAATAAAGTCCATACCAATAATTCCATCACATGGTATGGGAAAATCATTTTTAACAACTTGGAAGTTGTGTGGAATTACCCAATTTTTGTGTTTTAAATCAAAAAATATGCTTCCAAGTGATTGTATTTTACCTTGTCCTATACCGCTTAAAGTTGTTATTTTGTTAGTATTTATTTCATTTATAGAGACGTGTGTTAGTTTTATTAGTGAAATGTCGGCTTCTGTATCTATTAGTAGGGTTATTGGTGTATTGGTTTTGTCTATTAAAAATTGTATGCAGTAACATAAGTTGAGATTAAGATTGTATATTTTATTACTTATCGAATTTCTCTTAGGGGATCTTGTTGGTTTTCCAAATCAATTTGGTTTGATTCTGTTGCTCTTATGTAGTTTCCGTTCCTACGATAATTGTTAGGTCGTTGGTTGTACCTATTATTATTAAAATTATTTGACTGCCTATTATTGTTAAAAGATGGTCTATTATTTAGACCGTTATTTTGTGGGAAATTATTTCTTCCACGATAGGCATTTCCACGGAAAGAATTGTATCTATTATTTTGTCTTTGCCGGTAGTATAGTATAGCATTTTGTTGCCCAGTTGCTTCTGTGCAACTGTTGACAAATTTGCTTATAGCATCATTCATGCTATTAAATTGTCCTGCCTCCATGATAAGCTTTACTTTATCGATGGTGTAGTTTTTGGTAAGTGCTTTTACAGCAACTTGTGTGGCTAATTCGCATTTCAATCCATCGGAAATGTATGCATTTTCCAAGAATTTACTTAAATTGTCAATTTCACTACAATATGCGTTAGCCGTTTTGTTATTTTGTTTTATATGCATAATTTTTGCAGTGAGAACTTCTACTGATTCTCCCTTAACTGAAGTTTTTAGTCTTTGTATTATTTCGTTTATGGTTTTTTCACTGCTTATTAGATTTCTTGCAGTGCCCTTCAACGTTGTTTTAATTAACGAAACCGCAGTTGACTCATGAGTTCCTGTATTGAATTTACTAAGTTTAAAGAGTCAATAAATGACGGAAGGTTTTCTGACTTACCGTCAAATTCTGGGATCAGCTTTGAAGCTCTGTTTAAAAATTCGACTATCGTTTGACTCATATTGTTTTCAGTATTGATTTTGACGTTGACGTTTTCATGTATTGTATTTGGTAACTCAATATCAATGCCCTTTTTAGTTGCTATTTTTGTTACACGAATGGTTAAATCAAGAAAAAACGCATCAGCAGCTCTTTGGTGAGCTGTTGTAAGTCTTTTATAATTTACGTTAAATAAAATTCTTATTTCTTCCAAATATAGTAATAAGTTTTGTAGATGGTACTTGACTGTTTCATTTTTTATTGGTCTATCTTGATTTAAACATTTGTATGAACGCTCAAAATTTTCTTTAATATTTCTAGCTTTCTGTAAAATATCTTTCCAATCCATTAAAACAAACTAAACTTTATCTAAGTCATTTGCTCTACTAGCATATTTTTTTCTGAGCGATCTTTTATGAAATATATATATCTTGAGAAATAAGTTTATAGCTGCCATTATTACTAACATTAATGTTAAAATCCATAATGAGTTGATTTCCTTACTATGATCTTCTATTTCTACATTATTTACTACATTGGCGTTTGGTTTTTCTATCTTTGATTCAGTTTTACCCATTTTGAAAGTTAATTTTTTTTTTGTTTTAATTTGTTTTATTTTTCGTTTCTAATTTTTCTGCCCATCTAATTGAAGCTATTGCCTCTTCATCTAATCGGGGTTTGTTAATAATATCTGCCTCTGTGGGAGTTCCTTCTAGTCCTATTATTTTCCAGTAGCTTGCTAGCCATTCAATTTGCTTTTGTAAAGAACGTTCAGGGGATATGTTATTCCACCTAATCGGATTCTTTGCCCTAATCTATATATATATATATATATATATATATATATATATATATATATATATATATATATATATATATATATATATTTATATATATATTTTTTCTCAAAATTTAAATCTTAATATATATGTTATTACTTATTCATCTTATTATTTTTGTTTTTGTGAATTAACCTTTTTATTTACTTAATATATTATATTTTTTTTTGTTTTTTTTTTATTTGCTTAATTTTAGGTTTGGCTTCTGTTATCTGCATCGAAACTCGTCCTAGTTCCTCACCCGTGGTATAGGTTTGTTGATGTTGTAGTGCTCTCAGTTGCACCTTTAGAAGGTTTTTTCCGTCCCCCTCTGGACTTTTGGATGTTGGGTAGCGGAAAGATTGGATATTTTACGTCTTCTTTTTTGTTTGTTTGTTCCTTCTTTGGTCGTGGTCCTACTGATAGAATTGTCGGTTTATTTGATGGGTCTTCGCCCTGCCCCAGCAGCGCCTTCCACCTGGCTTCTGCCTCTTAAATGTTCCTGAGGATTTCCTCTAGGCTCTCTTCCATTAATGTTATTTTTGGTGGTAAAGGCAATTTTTTTTTTTAAGATAGAGATCCAACTAAGCTTAAGCTCTGTGTGTTGGATCCTATTATCCTTTTATTCGAAATAAGGATAAGCAATATTTACTATATTTTTCCTTATTACGAATTTGGCAGGATCGCCATGTAACCAATTAACAAAAAAAAGTAAAAAATGTTTTATTTTTGGTTTAGAAATTTTGAATCTTTATTTTTAGCAAGTTAGCAGGAGCTGCTTTAAGTCTTGCTCTAAATTTCAGATTGATTTGTTTTTAAAATTAGTTCAGCTTATATACTACTTATGAGTAGATTCTAGATTTTATTTTCACATGTTTTCATTAATACTGTGGGAATATTTTTCAGAATTTAAATGTAATTAGATTTCCCTTAAAATTATTTATTATTTCCCACAGCGGCGAATATTTTGGTGTAGCCTAATATGCATGGCTAATTTAAATAAAATAGTCTTTAAGTGTGTCACACACACACGGCAATAAAATCATTGTCACTTCAAGAGGTGTAAAGGCGGCAGTGTTTTTAAAACAATTCACATGCGTTTGCCAGCCTTCGTTGATAAGTTTTAAGGTGACACATGATACTCTTTTATCTATTTAATGAATGCCTTTAAAATAATTAAATCTTTCATGTTGATGTGGTTTAAAAGAATTAAATCATATTATGCTACAATAGGGTACTGCACTTCGTACGTCTTTCTTATAAAATGATTGTGACTTATGCTAAGCACGCAAAAAATACTTTCCTAACTCATAAATCTTGTTTCGAAATTATTTACTTTAAAGTTATTTTAATTCGGCTTGAGTTTGAGTAATTTTCTTTGATATTAACAATTTTTTAAAAAGAAACTAAATCACAAGGAAATCAGAAAAAATAGGCACTAGCTGAATGTATGGCATTATTTTTATGATCGCTGCATCGTTTATCAACGCTTTTGACATCTATCTACCTTAAGCAGTATACACTTCAATATTGTATATATTAAAACAGCTAATTTGATAAATATAATACGAGGAATATTCATATAAATTCAATTTTTATTTATTTTGTTTTGAGAATAATCTTCATATAAATACTTGGTTAAAATTAATAAAAACGAATCCTATGTATAACACGAATTTAATCACTTTTTTGCTAAGTTTATTGTCAACAAAGCCTTTCAAACATGTTTAAAATTATATTACATTTTTAGTATTCAAGTACAATTTTACAACCATAATGCGCGTTTTCTTTTCAATGCAAGAGCATAAAAATTTCAACTTTCTAAATTTTTGTTATTTTCTTGTATAAATGGAAGAGGTTATCCTTTTCATAGTTCTGGTATAAATATAAAATTTAGTGTTTCCTTTAAGCTAAATGAATAACAAAAATCCATATATTTAGTTAGCTATATTTCTCTTCTTTTGAAAATAACAATAGCCCATATAATCACTATCTTTTTAAGCTTAATTTATACTCACCAACTCCATATTTTTTTCTTTCATCTTTGGTTTGCATGTGCTAATACTTGTGCAAATTATTATTAAATTATTATTATTTATATATATATATAAAAACTGAACAAAAAAAGCACATTTGCCGGCTAAAGTTCTTTTAAATTTTAATACTTATTTGATATTTCTTTGTTATTTCTTTTTATTTAGTTTTGTTTTTTGTAGTTTTGGTTTTTATTATATTGAAAAGTTTTATATTTTTTTATATATAATTTGTAACGTTTTTTGGTAATCAAGAGGTTTTTTTTCAAAATTTTTGGTTTTTAATTTTGGTATTTTAATTTTTTGCTGCAGAAGCAATTTTTGAGTAAAGTTTATTTTTTGTGAAATTATTGCAATAATTTAACGCTATTTCGACACCAAATAATCTGGGGTTTTTTTTAGAAATTATGGTGTTGAAAATAATAAAGCAAAAAATGGCTTTTCTTATACTATACAATGTAAAAACTGAACGGTATAAAAGTGACTCAATAGCGGCTTTTTCAGTACATATACAGTTAAAAAAATTGAAATAAAATAATTTAAATCCATACTCTTGTAGCGAAGCAACGAATCTGAGCCTAAAAAAATCTATTTTCAATTAACATGTTTGATAATTTTAAGGCGAAAATTTGTGTTCACAAGTAATAACAGTTGAAGTCAACATTCAAGTCCTTAGTCTACTTAAAATTTTATCACGGTAGCTAAAAATTTATTATTTCTTACTGGAAAATTTAAACAGCTAATATCAGCATCCCCTAATTTAACGCAAAAATGTTAATCCGAAAACTGATGCTTAAAACTTTTTTAAAACGATTTAAGTTGTCATGCTTGTAAGCACAGAAATATATGTTTTGTCGAAACTTAAGTAAAAGAAATTTAAAATTACTGATAGTATTAAATGTTTGTGCGTTGTATGGTTTGAATGAAAATAAAGTTTTTCGATTGATTTTAGCAGTGAAATTTTGGCGAATTTTCGACTACTAAGTGAAATTCCGGTAGTCTAGAGTTTTTTTTCTGAATTTTTTGGTTTTTAATACAACAAAGCAAATCATACAGCCCAATCATGAATATTCTCATGGAACACCTATTTTCCCCCCGAATTTACTTTCCGCAGGCAATAAAAAGGGGAACAAATTTATAATTAGGCTGATAGCATATCTGAAGCATATCTGAACCGAAAAGACGGATATCGCAAAATCGACTCCCCCATGTATAAGGATCATTCCGTTTGTTGTTTCTACAATATCCATTTCTGAGACCATATGGTATACATTTTAAGATCTTACGCAAACCGAAGTCAACTGATCGATGTCCGTTTATCTGCCTGTTTGTTCGTTTTGAAATCAATTTTACTAAGGCACTAGATAAGCTAAAGAAAATTTAAATACGTCAGTCGATCATCTCCTTAGAAGCAGTGGCAAAATAACATGCCTGCCTCTTATTTTCAACTCTCATTAGTATTCTTTTATTATTTATAACTGTATGTCTTAGGTACACCTACAAAACAAGCATTATAATTCACTAGATTTATACTATCTGGTAACTGGTCTAAACAAGACTTAAACTTTTTAACGCTCTTTGTTGAACAGAAAAACTTAATTCCAGGAAAGCATTTCTTATGCCAATTTATACGTACACGAGTATTTGGTGAAGGGTATATTAGATTCAACATATCTGTATACAGCATTCTGACTTGTTTTTAGTTTAAATCAGTTATGCTTTATTTAATCCTAATCTTACTAACATGTGTCAGTGAGACACATTTGGATGTTCCATTCTATTTAACTACAGATATATATATAACGTATCGCAACCAAATCTTTTTTGGTATTGCCTTCTTACATCTTTTAAATGCCAAAACATAAAAATGTAGCAGTAAATACTGACATGTGTCTTAGAGACATATATGTACATGCCTATATGAATGTTTTTGTTTACATATTTTTGGATGTCTAACGTTTACTGTCTAAGAACATATTTTGTAAAATAAGTACATTTCTAGCAATAACAATAGAATAACAAGCTTTTGTATTTAATGCCATAAGCATTTGTTTGTTGCAGTTGCGTGGAATTTATGTTGGTAAGGATGGAACTCAATGGTCTTCGACTTCAAAAACTCAAAGTCGTTTTCCTGCTCGTAATATTATTCGGTGTTCACCGAACAAAGTTAAAATTCCACCAGGAAAACAACTTGAAGACCCTTTAGCGTCAATCGAGCTGTATTTGAATAATGAAATGGTAAAGATGGTAATGTGGAGATTTCTGAACTTTGGTGTTCGCCCAATTTTCCGCGCCACCATGAGCCGAGATCGTTTTATAAAAATTTCCAAAAACTTGCGCTTTGATGACAAAAGCACTAGGACCGTTCAACAACAAAAAGACCAACTTGCACCCATTAGGGATTTATTTGAAATTATAAACAAAATCTTAAAAAAATTTTACTCTCCTGGTTATAACATAACAATCGACGAGCAGCTTATTCCTTTTTGCGGAAGGTGTTCTTTTCGGCAGTATATGCCTAGTAAACCAGACAGGTATGGACTAAACATTTGGTGGCTCTGTGACAGTAAAACAAGCTATCCATTAAATTAAATGAGAGAGGTTATGGCTTGGATCAGAAAGTAGTAGAAGAGTTAGTGCAGAATTTCGAAAATACAGGCAGAAACATAACGTACGATAATTATTTCACGAGTATTGAGCTAGCGAAAAATTTATTGGCTAAAGGCTTAACACAAACGGACACTCTCAAAAAGAACAAACGTTGTGTGCCTTCATCATTTTTACCAAATGGAAGAAGAGGAGTGGAAAGTAATTTGTTTGGTTCTACTGAAAACATAACTTTAGTGTCCAACGTCCCAAAACAAAATAGAGCAGTTCTTTTACTCTCACCAGTGCATTACACCACTCACTGCGACTTACAAAATAAAAACAAATCAGAGATAAACCTCCATTATAATCAAACTAAAGGAGCAGTTGACACTCATACTTACACATAGTTTTACTTGCCGCAGAAAATCTAACAGATGGCCGTTTTATTTTTTTGCAATTTAGTTGACGTTTGCGGAATCGCTGCGTACATAGTTTGGAAAAACGTGCATCCTTCGTGGAAAGCAACACAAACAAAGAATGCTCGAAAACTCTTTTTACGAGAAGTCGCTGAAGTGTTTGTTACACCCCAAATACGCCAAAGAGCGAAGAATATATTGCAACGACCTATCATTCAACTAATGGAAGAAGTCCTTCAAGAAGGAATTGCACCTACTAGTACGCAGAGTGCAACAAATAAACGCAAGAGGTGCTAATTATGCAATCCCAAAATAAGCCGTATATTAAGCAATGCTGCCAAAAATGTAATAGTAATGTCTGCAATGAACATGCTGTAAAAGTTCTTTTATGTAAAGAATGTAATGAATAAAAAATAAAAAAGTTTAATAATTTTTCATAAGTTTTTTTATATGTGTCTTAGAGACACATTTTTATGTCAGTATGGTTAGGGTTAATCTTTTGATGCAGATAGCATGGGATACATATCTAAGTAAGTAATTCCGTTTATAATTTCTGCAATATCCATTTTCAGTCCCATAAAGTACATATTTTCTAAGTGCTTATGCGTAGAGAAGCGGGTTGAGCGATTTCCGTTTGTCCGACCGTGTTAGTGTTAAAATCAACGTTGGCAAGGCACTAGGGAAGGGATAACTGAAATATTCTAATCGGTCAGAAAAAGCTTCAAAAATTTTGCTATTGAAAAGCAAGATCGGTCCACGTTTTTCGAAGCATCAGGTAAGATACTATACCTGTCTTTAATTTTCCATATCATTTTGAATAATTAAGTAATTCCAATAAAAAAATACAAATATATGAGGCGATAGAGAATTAAGAAATAAGAAAAAAACATTCAGTAAAAAAATTTATGCTTGCCCATATTTGCTGAGTTATAACCTAAGGACTTTTTACCGACAAGTAGGATTTTTTAAGACATCAATATGGGTATCTTTAATAAAGAAAATGCTTAAGCCATTAAAACCTGGTTGATTTTTTTTTTTATTTTTTTATTGTATATAATACTTAATTTTTTTAATTCTCTGTTTTTTTTTATTGAAGTTACTTTACTTAACTTGATTTGCACTCTTACTGCTGCTGCCCTATTTGGTTAGCAATATGAAACAAGCGAAAATGTATATTTGCTATTCTGGAAAGACAGCCATTAAATAAAGTAGAATTGCTTGTCATGTTGTTTTGTGGTTTATATATCTTTTATCTCTAGTAGATTTACTTTAAAAATGCTACTGTTTAATGGAAAGACGGTACAATTTTTAGGTCTTACACTTCATTCCCAAAGTCGCAAAAATATATTTTGCTAATAACACATACATAATTAAAATTAAGAATATTGACAAGGACTTTTTTTATTACGTTTTTGTATAAAGTTTTTAAAAGTTTTATATAAAAAATAATTTAATATTTAGCGTTAAAAAGCATAAAATTACTAAAATTGGTAGTTTTTCTTTTTCTGAACTTAAAAAGTCCGTCCATATTTAAAATTTAAATATGTATGTATCACAGGAGTATTAATTTGATGTTATGGTTGAAATGTGCTGTTAAAAAGTTATTATAATAATAAACTTAGCAACGAAATCAACATTTATGATTCACTATTGTTTGTTTTCACCTCAAAAAATTTATGAATTATATACATTTTTCAATGACTGTTGGAAAAGTTTAATAGATATAAATCAATTTCATATTAAAAACCAATGAAATAAAATAATTTCCCGAATGAGATTTGTCTTCTTAACTGACAAGCACATTGTTCCTTGCACTACTAAACTTTTGTGCAAAAAAAAAAAAACAAAGTTAAAATGTGAAACTGCTAACATAAATTTGAGGTTCAAATATAAACCAAGTTTTTCGTTGCCTCAACAAAGTTGTTCTCCTAAACAATTTTATTTAATATTTATTATATATTATTACTAAATATTTAATAAAGTGTGCACGAGTTGATAAATTTAATTTGCATTCACTTATTTAAAAAATGCAAAACAAAAGTTTTGTTAACAGAAAATTTGTTAAGCAAAAATTATAAACTTTTTTTAAAGCCTTTTGCATTAACATTGAGAAGTCAAAAAGTTTTAATCGAACTATAAAGAAGTTATTAAATCAAATTTCAAATAAAAGAAGGCACTTTCTATGAAATTGATTGTTTGGAGTTTCTACGGCGATCTTACTTAGAGCTCACACCAGCTCTTCAAGAGAGTTTTACAAAAATTATAAGAAAACAAAAATCTCTTATATTTAGAAATTTTCTTAATAGTATAATTCAAAGAAAAAAAAAATTGTTCAACCCTTCAAAAATTATAAAAACGAAGGCAACTGATGTGATTGTGTATGTGATAAAAAGAGATATATTGGTTGTTACTGTTACTGTGTACTATTTTTGAATAATATAACAATTCAAGCTAAAAAGAAAACTGATGTCAAAACAGACAAACCCTAAAATAGGGACAACAATTAATTTAAAAACTAAAATTTTTTACTTCTTGTTGTAGCGGATTTAGCAATACAGGTTCTTTGTAAATTTCAACCGCCTGTCTACAACTGTTTATAAGTACGGCCAAATGCATCAAATTGCACTATTTAATTTATAATTTTGAATATTTATACTTGTTATTATAATGGTTACAGTAATCGACAATCTGTCCAATTTTCAAGTGTATGTTTATAACGGCTCAAACGATAGCAATAAACATAACCTATAGGAATATACTTTATTTTTTTAATATATATTTTTCATTACGTCTTGCCATTGGAAGCTATAGTGATACACAGGTCTTTAAAGTAATGCTCTTTACGGTTAATAATGCACGAGAAAATCCTGTATCTTGTAGAGGGGCACCCTTAATTTTTAAAATTAAGAACTGTTTTTAAAACAGGAGCAATCTGCTACCACAAACTTTGACTTAAAGGAAATTCTTTAAAATTAGTGAAAAAATAACTGATAACAAACATTAAAATAGCAAAGTTCATATGAATTGATGACCTACTTTTTTGCACATGTTTGGCAGACGCGTTGCCTACAAAAGTAGAAAACAAAGTGAGTGGCATAAATTTTAGTCCCTAAAAATTTTTTTATAAGAACCTGCGGTGCAAGAGTTGCTCGATAGGGAAATAAATGGAAACAATCAGATCAAACCCTGAAATTTATAGATCATTATTTAGTTTAAAATATTATTTTTGTAACTTGCTACAGCGAATATATTCGAGCATGATTTGAATAAGTTTAAAATAGTGCCCTTTAAAACTACTTTAATATTGTGAACACCTTTTAATTTTGAATTTTTATACCTGTTTTTATAGGAACCTGGCAGTACATATTCTGCGTAAATTTTTAGTCTTAGCCCACGTTAATGTTGGAACGCCCCTTATTTCATTGTATTTTTATAGCAGACATAACGGTACGTCCTCTATACAACTTAACTTTTTGTTAATAATACATACACATACATTTATATGCGTAATCTGTTTGAATTTAAAATGTTTGCAAACTACGATTGAAAAACTAAAGCTATGTAAGCGATAATCATGCAAATATTGGGACTTCTTTCAACTCAAAGTTTTACTTATTCTATTTGCTACTTAAACGCACACAATTTTACTGGTACTGTGCAACCTTGACATGTTTGTCCACTCTGTCACAGTTATAAAAACAAAAAATATTTTAAAGAATATTGCGTAACGTCGGCGCAGCCTTTTGTTTGTGGCATTTGAATAAGTAATACATCTTGTGGGAAATTTTCAAAATTCTACTCATTACGGTTTAAGTGATAGCAGGCTGTCATAGACGGACGAACAAAGGGATATTGTGACAAAATTATTAAAAACACGTTTCTAAACTTTGTGTATGGAGCCCTAAAAAGTTTCAATGAACGTTACGGTATCTTAAAGGCAATAATATAAGGGCGACTACTGCTCCAATATTTTCAGGTGGCAATACACGTCTATAGATTGTTATATTTCCTTTATCATTTTTTCTGCATAGGGTCTTTTTGTTGCACTTTTACAGTCTCATTTTAAGTTAAAGATGTCTGTACAATTGCCAACTAATTGAAAAAATTTTGTGCAAAGAAGCATTTGACATCTGCAAAAAAAAAGAGTTAAAGTGGCATATTGTTTTTTAAATTTAAAATTATTATAAAACTGAGTAAGATCTTAGATTATTTTGCATATATGTGTGTATTTATGTACATGTATGAAAATTATTCTTTTCACATTAATGCTTGAATTTGTAAGTGCCACTTTAAAATACACAATAGCAATCTGAACACAAAACTCTTTAAAAACAATTTTTTTGAAGTTTGATATTTTAAATCAATAACAGATTGTAATTTAGTTTAAAAAAATATATGTAAAATATCTTTTGCAGTTTCGATTTAATATAAACAAGTTTATTTATTTCTAAGAGATTTCTTTTTTATCTGACAAGCGAATATATCAAGCTGCCAAAATTAAGAAACAACTGTCATGAC
This sequence comes from Cistogaster globosa, assembly GCA_937654795.1. Lineage (NCBI taxonomy): Eukaryota > Metazoa > Arthropoda > Insecta > Diptera > Tachinidae > Cistogaster > Cistogaster globosa. Next base: position 30,121,091 of record OW569405.1, on the reverse strand, counting down.
ATTTTTCCCACATCATTTTTTTTCAAATAAAGCAAAACAAAACATTTTACAAGCTAGAACATATTCTGAATATTTTAAAAAGTAAACATCACAATTTTATGAATATTCACATTTCCCCAACAACTGTATATACAGAAAATAATAAAAAATGGATGAAAAATCAAATTTTTTAAGCTTAGTTTTCAACTCTTTTTCTCGGCAAAAAGCAGGAAAAAAACAGAATATGTTATGATCACTGGAACAACAATTTGTTCTCTATAATAATATAATATTGTGTCAACAAAATTATAGTTGTTTCAAAGAAATTTTTACAACAATTAAAAAAAACTTATGGTTAACATTTTACATTAGACACGGCTGCCACATTTATCTTTATATTGCTGTTTTCCGTTATGTTTTGGCCCACTCCGCTCAATTATCTATCGCGAACAACTAAATGCTTCGAATTTCCTAACAACTATTTGCTTCGAATTTTCGAATTTCGAATTTAGAGACACCGGTAGGTTTCAATTGGTTTTACGAAGATTTTTTCTCTTAAGAAACTTAGCCAACGGTGCTATTTGACAAGAGTTATTCTTTTTTATACGAATCATGCTAGTGGAGCCTGAACTGTTGACTTTACTCAGCATGTGTTCGCCAGATCTTCGATTTATTTTGTTATTGTTAGCAAGTTGTTCATTGTTAAGATAGCGAATATAATTTTGACGTTACTCAATCTATCGACAAGAAAGAATTAACACAGAGCTTATACACTCGGACACAAAATAAACACACATGAATTTATTTACTTACTGACGGCACATTAAGAATTTATTTTTAAACTAAATTTTTTGTAAAAAGCGTAATAAATGAGAAGTTATCTCTGCCACCAATTTTTATGCTTTTATTTTGAAAAAATCGTTCTTTCAGTGCTTATTTTTCCCTTTTGTTTTGTTATTCTTTAAAAGAAATGACAATTTTGCTATTTTCAGGGCTTGTGGTGGTTTTGTATTTTTTTATTTCTATAGAGTAGGTTTTATAAAAAAGTGAGTTAATATTGCGATTAAAGACACAAAGTTGAAATACATTTTTAGGTATTGCGTTTCAGCGTAAAAGCTGCGCCCTACAGCGGAAACGGACTCTTCTCTTTTATGTTTTTTCTTTAGTTTTTAACGGAGATGCCAATTAATTTAATCTGATTTAATAGAAAAACTATGCCAAAACTTATAAACCCAGTCCCAGTTTAGTAAATGAAAAGGGTACTGTAGTGGGTCCTGCCTTTCTTATTAATTTCATATCAAAACCACAACCATATGCAGGCATAAAAATAATTCAATGAGATTGCAAAAATTAGAGTCAGGCGTGATAATTGCTTAATGGCTCATCACAAACCGATGTTGCCGATTTTCAACAGAAAAATTTTCGAAACTATGTCTGATTGTCGTTTTTGAATTTCTTCTACCTCAATTATTGTCTTACCAAAGTTAATTTCACCAGGAACGCTGACGGACATTAACCAAATTTTTCCTAGGCTTTAGCTTAAACAATAAGACCAAAAAGTGACTATCCACAAAATATGTCTTAAGCAGAAACAGAAGTTACAAAAGTCAGTTACTTGTGAATAAAACTTAAAGTTCCAAATTATAGTCTCAAGATTCACAAATACATAGACAAAATTTGTGTCTTCAAAAAAAGCAGCAAAATAGTGTAAAAAGGGGTGGAAAGTAAGGTCATAAATTAATCGATTATTGTTTCATTCTAATAAATGAATAAATTTTATCGAAAATTATATTCCGAACATTCGAGGAATATGTATATATATATATATATATATATATATATATATATATATTCCTATTATTTACATTTCTAGATGATGCCCTTATATATTCCTAACAGATCGATATAGAAAATTTTCTTATTCATTTCTACTACGGCTATTAATTTATTAAGTAAAAATGTTATGCCGCCCACTATGCAGAAGTTAATATTCACAAGAAAAAAAAACATAAAAAAATTAATAAAAATAACAGAATATTTATCTAACAGATTGCTGCTTTTGTAGTACTTTTTTAAAGTTTTCTGTGATATTTAAAATCATTGATAACTGTTTCTAACCAACTTCCAAAAAAGATGTGAACTAATAATTTGACTGAATATTGCTTTTTTATTTTTGCCTTCATAACTAAATTACTGGCAGAACTGTTGAACAGGCTTAAATTTAAATTTATAAAGAACTTTCATATTCAAGTCTATATATTAGCAAGTATAAAATTTAGGTCTGGAAATTATAGGGTGCTCCTATAGTAGTTGATGTAATTCTGTGTATGTGTCCTTATTTTTATTTTCATGAAACGATTAAAATTTACGAAGACCCTAAAATGCTAATTTCCCTACAATAGCAAGTATTAAATTCAAATTTCGAAGTTAAAGGGAGTTCTCATAACTGATATAAGTTTGCCTATATGACCCCATCGTCATATACAATCACTTGAAAATTAGACAGAATGGTCACTACCTTATATGGTGCATTAAGAAGTATAAATATTTAAAATTATGAAGTACAGGTGTTACAATAGTTGGTGTAATATGAAGTTAAACAACTTTTTTTATCAAATAAAATTTTGTATGTGCTTTAAGCACATGATGCAATCTAGGAAAACAATTAAGGAATATACTCAGGAATAAAAGTCTTAAGGATTATTCACTATGACTCTGACATAAATTTAACTTTGTATGTCTTGAATTCGGTTTTTTTGCAAGAACTATGTGTATGTATAAAATAAGGTAATAAAAAGTTTTGTTTTTTTTTTTAGTAAAAGTAGTTTTTCTTCAAAGTGACGTCGGACAATTTTTGTTATAATTAAATATTTAAAAAAGTGAAATTTCTAAATTAGATAAAAAACTTTCTCGTCTATAGAAATTAAAAATGGCTTACTAAAGATTCATAATTTCTGCGTCTTTGAAAGTTGAATTACCTTCAGAAATTGAACATAATTGTTGCACTCCAGTTTTATGTCAAAATGTTTAAACGATTAAGTTTGTGAATTCAACAAAACTGAGCTAAGAATAAGAACTCTAATCAATTAAACAAATAACTTTATGGTAAAATTATAAAACATAAAAAAGTATCAAATATTATCTTTTTGCTAATATGTTAAGTGGTGTGTGTTAACAATTGAGACGTGAACATCCTGTAAAGAAAGAAACTTAAACTTCGTTTTAATCTCTTGTAAATTAATTTAAAATTGTTCTGATTATGTTATGTGTATCAACGTGTGTTGTTGTGGTAAGTGTGGATAAAATTGTAAAATTTGTATTACCGTAATTTTCTAAACACCATAAGGGTAAATAGCTAAACTTTAATCATATTAACCTCAGAATTCTCGTATTAATTCCTAAAGGATCAGTGTTTTTTCAAGTTTATCATTTTACTTTTTAAATCTAATGTTTAAGTTTAAACTGCTCTGTAAGTTATATTCGAAATGAAAATAATCCAATATCAAGATATTACATTAACCTAAGATTTTTCACTAGTAAGCGACATTCTAAATTCCCTTTTATTATGATTTAAAAAAGTAACTCTTCTTTATTTTATTTTTTTTTAATAACAAATTTCTTTGCTTTCATTTTCTGTGTTGGTTTTTATTATTATTTATTTATTTATTTTATTATTTATATAAATTTTGTGTTTCTTTTAATACTGTTTTCTTTCTACTTAAAGGTTGTAAGAGTCCGCACAATGTTTCGCGCATAAAACAAACACAGAATGTTTAAAATTAACCTCAATTTAAAAGAGTGGTACAAAATGAGATTATGATATGAAATGCGAAAATTTAACCTTTAATGATAAAAGAGATAGATAAAGTAATTGTTTATTTAATTTTATTTATGCATCTTTTGGATTAAATTATTTTGTTTAGTTGATGCTTTAAATCAACTCTGAACAAGCGGCAGCAATAATTAATAATTATCGGCATTTATTTATTGCCACAATTAACAAAGTCTGTACCACGGAAAAAAAAGTATTCATATATCTAGGACACTCCAAGAAAAAAAATTCATTTGATAAATCGTGGATGTTTTTTGTTTATTATTTAAATATAATTGAACTAACCTATGTGAGTTAAACTTTAGAAAAATATGCCTGATGGTCATATGAAGTTATAGCTTGAAAAACGCATCAAAGAGAAAACCTACCACTGAAGTCTCCTGTACTTTTGTTTAGCAAATGCAATGCAACTTTTAAGGGCACTGAAAATTCAAAACATAAACTTTGACCTAGGACACTCTAATATTATTAAAATTAATAAAAATTAATTTTTATAATTTATTATTTATTTATAGTATTTATTTTATTTTAAGACAATTATTTAGTGCATAATAATAACTGATTTATAATTGAAATAATAAATATTATTGAAAATAATTTCTGTTTTATATTACTATAATGATCAGTTCCGTTGTTGTTCTTTTTTTGTTTCCTCAAAACCTCTACCTTATGTGACAACAGCATACTGCCACGTATTAAAATCATTTACATTGTAAGTATCATAGGATGTTTTTCATATATAATAACTACTTGAAATTTGATTAAGCAAACATTTATAATATAATCATAATTATTAAAAACCAAAACATTTTATAACTGACAAAAAGGTTTTTTTTTTTAGCAAAAAGCTTTTTTTCATATATTTGAAGTAATATCAATGATGTGTAAAAGTAAAAGAAATAAAAAAGCAATGATTTTAAACAAGATAAAATTCCGTGAAAATAATTCTTGGTTTTAAGGGAAGATCAAAAAACTTTTAAAGCTTTTTCAACAACAAATATTTATTAGACGCAAAAAATTTGCATTAAAGAAGTGATTTTCAAAGGCTAATTTTGTGATACCTGACAATGCGCATTCACTGCCCTTTAATTTAAAATTTCAATTTTTTTGTATACCTCGCGCCCATCTTGTTCTACATTCTTAGAATCCTTTTTAGCGAAACGAGAAATTTCTTGCGGTCTTAAAATTAATGCACATGCACACAAATCTAATGGCTTCATGTTAACAAAAATTAAAGTAAGAGAACGACAAAAAATCACCATCAAATTCAGCTTTACTGCAGCCAAACCGCACTTTGTGGTTTGGCTTTAATGTGCGAAAATTCGCAACATTGCCTTTGTACTGTTTATTTTCCTTTTTACAATATCGCAATGTAATCGGCCTCTGGAAATTTTTCTGTTAGCTGTTCCGTAAGGAAACTAAAGCGATGCTGGCTTTTAAGCATTATATAATTTTCCACACAAAAAAAAAAGAGTGATAAATTTAAGATGTTACTTTAACGCGAGTGGTTTTTAATAGAGAAATTTGCTAACGTTTGAAATTATTTTGCTTTAAGTAACAAGTGTGTACGTAAAAAAAAATTACATATGAAAGCCTTGCAAAGAAAACTTGTGATTTTATGTTTAGCTTGAAGTTCCTTTTTAGATGAAGTAAAAAGCTAAATAAAAGATTTTAGCTAAAACTAAGCGACGGGAAAATAAAATTAGTCTGGCTTAAGTTAGTGTTTATTCATTTTATGTTACACCATTAATTTTATTAATAAAGAGGATTCAGAATTAAATGCATTTTTAAGATCCCAATATCTGTCACCAGCTGTTAATATCATCTATTAATTTAAATGACACAAACATAAAATATTTTTATTATCAACCAAAAAAAAAAAAAAAAAACAGAACACCATCGGGACCGTTAGCAGAGGTAAAGATTCAAGGAATTTAAAATTAAACCGATTTTTTCTGGGCACCGTTTAAAATCAAGGAATATAAAAACTTGCAAGTCACATACGTGTTTGTGTATTTTAAAATAAAAGAATCACTTGGATCAATGGGTGTGAAAGATCCCTGGGCGACTGTGTAACGCACCCAGTTAAGCTGCTATTAAAAACTACAATGTTCGCTAATAAACCTCAAAAAGCAGCGATGATCGTAAGGGAAGGCTAACAGAACGTTTGAAGTGCCAAATGTACTTTAAATTGTCCGATGGAACTTTTAAAGGGCCAGTAGATCTCTAGAAACGATAGTTCTTATGTTGGCTGTTAAGCTTTCTTTTGCCTTGATATGAATAAAATATCGTTAGAGGAGGCATTCAACGAACCACAGAGACGAAAAATGACCAATGGTCAGTTACCGCATAGAGAGAAAATTAACACATAGAAGCCGCTCAGTGCACAAATTACAATCCATGGTTAATTCTTTCGTTATTGAATTTTACTTTTATTTTCTGGTTTTTATGCTTTCATTTGATTTGATAACTATAATATATAACTGGAGGAAGCAATATTACTCGATGAGCTTCCAGTAGGCGACAGGTGCTGGCCAATTTATTGTATTTGTTACGCCTTTATTGTATCAATATAAATAATTATAAAAAATAATGGATCTCGATCAGCTTTCATGTAGATGGTACGGTAGTGTAACGGGCTTAATAAAATAATAATATTTTATTATTATAATTGAATTAAAATAATTTTAACCTTAGGCTATTTTAATTGTTTTTTTTTATACTCTAATATATAATTAAAACTTTGAACGTCTATCTCGATTATTACATCAGCTACGCTATCCAATATTTTTAAAGCATCAAAAATAAAGTCAAAACAATCAAGAAAAACCTAACACTAACTTTTTTTTTGCTTCTGACTTAATTGTGAGTGTTTCAAAACCAAATAGTTTAACTACGAATTTGGAAATTTTTATCCAAAATATCACATCACATGCTTATCTAACAGAGTTTACTTATGCACACGTATTTACAGGAATCAACTCATTTGCATGTAGTTAGTATTAGGACCAAAAAACTAATATACTGTATGATAAAATTTACGTGAGATTTTATGTTTTTTAATAAAGTACATTCATATTAATGGCTGCAGGTCATTAAAGCTATATTTATAATTAAATTTCGATAAACAAAACTACAAACACAGATGCATATTAAGCTCTACTAACACGTACAGTTTAGGCATACAAGTTTAATGAGTCCCTCATTTAAACACTTTTATAGAAGATTTGAATGTCCACTACATGTATTGTAAAGATTTATTAATCTAGAAAAGTGTGATTGCTCACCATGTTTTTAAGATATCAATATTAGTATAATTTGAAAGCTTTTGAAGAGATCTTTCAGGAAATGCTCAAGTTTTTTTAAAATGCTTGATCCATTAAGAGCCGATGATATTTTCATGTAAAAATATATAAAGCAGTTAATTTTTTCTTATTTTTTAATTGTTTATTACCCCAATCTTTGATTTTTTAACTGGAGATAAATGTCTAAAAGATAAATATACACAATTTTTAGAAACGAATTAATAACTTTGTTGCAGCTTGTGGTGCATAATGTGAATCTGCACTGTAGTAACTTATCTTCAATTAAAAAAAATGTGTTGATAATTGTAATATTTTAACAAGCAGTGTCCCGACTTCGTTTGCGTGTTACTTTTAATTTTCTTAAAATTTAAGTTTATAAAATGAACATAAATGACCCCGTTTTTGTTTTATTATGCAGCTTTATGCTCTTAATGTCATATTTAACTTAACTAGAGTTTCGATTGCCCTATTTTATGAAGATAAATCGATAAATAACAATTCTCTCATAAAAAATATAATTTACAATACAATGGGGACTTAATTAACTTTCAAAATAAATATTTTTTGTGCTCAATAACAATTTGGTTCAGAGGATTTTAGTTTAATAAAAAATCTTCGTGCAATTCTACGTTCCTTGTTCTTTTTATTTTTTTACAGTTTTTAAGGTTCAATGTATTATATATGCCGCTGAATATTTAACCGACTTAAAAAAAAGGAGGACGTTATCATTCGTCTGAAAGTTGATTTTTTATGTTTGTGCTCGCAGAACTCAGTCATTTTTTAATCGATTTTAAAATCTCTTTTGTAGTCAATATTTTTTTTTTTGGAGAATTATTAGAAGAATTTGAATATTTTTCAGAAAATTGTATTTATCAGAAATAACTAATACCTCTAACACCCTTAAGTTTCTTGGTTTTTATTTTAGCTAGCGAAATAAAGCTAAACGACATTTTATTTCGCAAATTCTCAAAACTAGTTTTTAGTTATTAATTTATTTTGATAAAAGCAAAAGCAGAAGAAAAAAATAAAAAAATTAAAATTTAACCATACTTTAAATATCTCTTGATACACATTTCTACAGTTGTGTTGTTTTACTAAATGCAAACCTCCAGATAGATAATCAGTTATTCATTTTAATATTAATATTTGGATTGAAAGTAAGATATGCATTCGTTTTGGTCTGCGTTTTTCATACTATATGCACCAAAAAGAATGAATGGACTGAAGTCGGTTCCCATGTTTCATTTCAGTATTTTAAACTTTTTACTATTAAGCATTAATTCATCAATCCTATTTAAGTAATACCCGCAGTAATGTTTTAATGTCACAAAAACGCAACAAGTTATTCACAATTTTTTTTTACCGAAAAAACTTTTATTAAACTTCATTTATTTAAACTGCCCTTTACTACTTCCTTTAACTTTTTCCTTTTTACAAAAAAAAAAAAGAAATTCGTGATAACCTAAATTTTTTGTGGTTACTTTTTGTTGGAAAAAAACTAAACAGGAAGAAAGCGTGAGGAAAGAATTTTTAAACATTAATCATAAAACAAAAAATATAAAGTGGAAAAACAAACATACAAGAATTTAGTGCTACTGTGAAATTTGTAAATAATAAACAAAAACAACAAAAAATTTACAAATTCTCAAAAAAGTAAGAAGTTTTAGATTTTTAAAAAAAATTGTATATAAGCATTTTAAAGTTTGAAATAAAAAAAATAGTTGTTGTCTTCGTTCATAACTTGTAGCCAAAAATATTCTTGTTTTTCTAACTATTGATAAATTAGTCCCGAGTATCGCCTTAAGAGCTGCCCCATGTCCCAGGGAAATTAGTGTTTTTTATTTTTTTTTTTTATTTTTAAGGCTACGAAATTAAAATGGAAGTGATTAATATTTTCTCTAAATATTAAACCCGTTTTTGAGTACGAAAAGAAGAATTTCGAATTATGCACTTGGATCCGGAAAGAACAAAGCATGAACATACAAATTAGAAGATAGCTTTGGAAAAAATATCATTCGATGCTTTTCAACATCGTATCTTAAGCATTTTGTAAATTAAGCTGTTAGAAAATTGTAAAATTAGTCATAAGCTAAAATAGGAAATTTCTTAACTTCGTCTCAAAATATCGATTTTGCAAACCTTTTATATTGGGACTGATCTTTTAATTATGCATATACAACGGACATCTCATCTTGGAAACGATATTTTCTGACGATACAGTTTTCTTATTATAGTCAGGATGCATACAAATATTTGCATCGTATTTGATTTTATTTGGAACTGTGGGTGAAGGAATGGACAGTAAATGGTTAAGAGAAAAAATAAGAAAAACAAAAAGCGAATAAAAAAGAAAAATAAAGCAACAAAACAAAAAAATTCACATTACCCAAATATTCATGGATATTCACTGAGTTAAAAGACTATGTACTGTGTCTATTTCAAATTTTGCTATTATTAAAAGCCGTCAAAATAATATTGCACGACTGATTAAAGCAGTCCCCTTGGAGATCAAAAGATGAAACTGACAAACAGGCTTAAATTACATATAACCACCTTGGACCGCAACAACATATATTTGAACAGGAAAACAATGAGTTCTTAATAAAATCAGGAGCAGAAGTAATGTCATGTCATAACGACATTTGGTTAATATTTAAAAAAAGAGCGTTTGTTATGCAAAATGACATTAATTAAAAAAATTATACTGGCTAAATGACCCACCTCTCGAGCTGTTGTGATGTTTTTACGGAAATTTTAAATAATATGGCTAAACATTTGCAATATCTTTATCAATTTTAGCTTTTAAATCTTTAAAGTTTTAAAGCTATTTATTAACCTTTTTTACCTTGTTTTATTCAGAAGAAATCAAGAAAAATTCATTTGTAAGGCGACAGCACTGTTGATACAATTACATTTCGCAGTGTATTAATTGTACACGTACGAGGGTCAACTTGTGATCAAATAATAATAAATATCTTCTTTTTATATTGACCTAAAGGGACTCCTGATTAATGTAAAATCTTTAATTGTGACGTAACTATAATTACTCAAAATTAATTACAATAAAGCGTTGGGGTTTAATAGGAAAATAGAAAACTAATTACCTGTATTAATTTTCTTTTAACAATGTGGGTTTATTGATAATTCTCACCATTTCCTTCTATTGAAATACGAATAGGTATAATTTTTACAAAAAATTTAATTAAATTAAATTTATCAATTAAGGGTTATAAAAAAGTTAATGGATGATATCCAAATTGCCCAACGGAAGAAAATTTCCTAATTAATCGATTCTTAGTTTGCCATATAAGAAACCTCGGATTCCTTTATGGCAAACCTAAATACATACAGTACTTGAATTCAATAATTGGAAGGTACTAAAGAGTGTTAACAATCCATTTAAATTTAGCTTTATAATACATAAACTGATTTTAAAAAAAAACAATTTTAAATAGATTTTACAAATTAATTTCAATTTAATATATTCTTTTTATATTTAAGAAAAATTCATAACTCATATAAAAACAATATTTATGTAAACATAGTTATTAAGTATGTTTTTACGTTCTTAGGGCGCGCAGTAAGTTTATCAAATAGTAAATGTTAAAAATTTATTTAAATATAGTCTGAAATACGATTCTTCTTAAAAGTACATTAAGTAATGTGTTTTCAAAATATTCGCTTGTCTTAACATTGCTTTCGATATTATTTTCGTGACCATCAAAGTTCTAGAAAAGTTAGAAGACTTTACACTTAAGAAGGTGCAAAACGATATCTCTGAAAGTTGCAGAGCTTAATCTTTGTGGTTTAAATTAACGAAGGAAAAATGAGTGAAATCAGGGTGAGAAAAGTCTGCTTTAGCGGGAAAAGTATCAAGAATGAAGCAAAGATAATACTCATCGTACCGGTAGTAACAAAAGATAAATTAGTATCGAAACTGCTCCTGAAAAGAGCTAACTGACAAAGGAGCTAAACTCCAATGAAATGGGTAAGTGTACCCAGAAGTTGGGTCACCCAATGATCAATAACTGCTTATTGCGTATATTCTATTCATTCACTACATATCTGTTACATATTGATTTGTTCGAAAAATGAAAATAATGCGCAAAACAAATACATGAAGAAAGGCTCTAATAACGCTTAAGAAGCCTTTAAGCTGTTTTTGGAAGAGGACGATATGGTATTGGACATTTTATGCACATTTTAGGCACTGTATCGAATTAGAATGAAGAATACAGGCAGTAAAGTTATTATCTTGAGGGGATCCCACTCTTAAGCAAAAGTATAAGCAATTTTGTTGAAACGAAAAATTATTAGGCGACAGCCAACTCGCACCATTTTCGAGTAAACCTGGTTAAACGACACGGAAAAAGGAAGTTGTATTTCTACCTCATTATTAAGGAACAAAAAATAAATAAAAAATATATATATTGAAATGAAGGGATTGGCTTCAGTATTCCTCCTTTAATGCTGTTTGTTAAAAATGATATTGGCAACCCTCTGTAAAATTTTTCAAAGAAAGTTCAGTCAACAAATATTGAAGAATGCATTAAGGCTTTTTGTCGTTTAATTTTTATGTCAAAATGTATTTTCATAAAGATTTTGAAATGCTCAAGGGAATTTGATCCCAATATATAGATCAAATTCCTTTAAGCGTATGCATCGCTAGGCCAATGCTTTTTATTCCAAGACTTAATGCTGGTTTAATTCTCTTTTAATGTGCATGTAAATTTAAACTTTCAATTTTTAAATCATGTGATGCATTATTCATGATTTCTGTATATAGGAAACTAAATTTTACGTTCGAGACCGTTTACTACAATAGCCTTCAGTGATATTTGTTTATTAAGATGTTGTTTATCATCAAAAAATTGAGCTTATAATACTTATAATATATAACGAACAATATTGGTGTAATAATTGTACTTTTGCATGAATTAAATTTACCTGAGTTTTGTTGTTTACACAAAATCGTCCACTTCATTACCAACAAATATGCAATTTATTCACAAAAATATTGGATATGCGCATAATACACAGTTTTTGAGTTTACTGTCAAGACATGAATAATGTTCTGTATGTCAACTAACATTGGTCATTCCTTTTAAATCTCTCATATCAGTTGTGATTTGTATAATAATAATCGTTGTTGTTCGGCAGAAAATAACTTGTCATTCATACTTAACTGATTGTACTGCATATGAAAGATGGATGAAAACTCATGAATATTTAATGCCACAGAAGCAATTATTTTGGCGAAAACAATGAACCACATTTCGATGAAGAGAAAATCATAATAATTATGTAGAAACTTCATTTTCAGAGTAATCAACCATAAGATTTATTATAAGGGCTTCCATTAAAATGCGGTAAAAAAAGGAAGACAAAACATTTATTTAAAGATCTAGATCTAGTCTTGATCTAGGTGTTTGAAGCCCTTTCAAAGAATTATTTTATAGTAATTATCATCCTACATGGAAAATCATGACTGCAATATTTAATTTTATTACAAATTTTTAAACACAAAACAACATTTAAAAAAAATGTATGTCAAAGTTAACTATGCAAATATTTTTTTAGGTTTTACACTTATAGCAATGCAATAAAAGCCATAGTCTAGAATGTTTAAAAAATTAAAAATTCTTTGTTTTTCCGCAAAGAAATAGTGTAATTTAAACTGATTACCTCCCAAATATAAATTAATTTCAAAAACCTATAAAATACAATTCGAAAAAGATTTAATGCACGAGAATAACATGAAAAAGCACTTATACTATAACTAGAGTTCGCCTTTAGACAAAATTCGACCAAATTTATTGTTAACACTTCTTTTTCTTCTTTATTTTATATACACACTTCTGTTTTGAATATATATGTGTTTATTTTGCTTGTGTTGTAGTAGCAGTTTAAGTCGTTTTAAATTTTTTAAATACCGAACCGATTAATATGATATAAAGACGGTGGGCGAAAGCTTGACAATGTCTAAAAACATGTAAAAGAATAAACAAAATCGGTTAACAAACAAAGGAAACAAAGGGGATGCAAAACTTTTCCTTTATCACGAGACCTACAGTGTTTAAAGACATTTGAAAGTCTTTCTGTATCATTTCCTGATCTTCGATAATTTGCTTTCGCGAAATTTCTAGTATGAAAATAATCTGAAGGGAAACTTTTTAATTTAATTTAAGTTTATCTTAAAATTTTAATTTAGTAAAATGTTTTTTTAAGCATTTGTTCTAGAGTTCTTTTAACAGTATTAAAAATTGTCCATCTAAAAAAATAAAATGTATTGAAATCAGTTTCAGTAACATTTAACCATTAAAGGAGCAAATCTTCTTTTTTCGATTCAACACTGCCATCGCTGTGAAGGCAATGATGAAAATCCCGCTAAACGTTGCTGATTAGGCGGTTCTTTTAAACAATGTATCTCATTGTCAATTTTAGGCTGTAAAATGTAGGTAACCATGGCTATGTGGCAAATAACATTTGCAGAAATAGCCACTAAAATCCACATCAAACGGCAACTCTCTGCCCAATTTAAGTTTTTGTATTAAAACTGAGAAGCAAAAAGTTAACGAATTCGAGATCTTTGGGTAAAATGATTATTATGTTGGTACGTGAAAGGCTGATTTATTAAGACCTCTACGACGACGGATACGACGGAGTGTTGTCTGCTAAAAACCTAGCCTAACAAATTTTTTGCACATACTTCTAGTTGGGGCCTAAATACGGCTAAATTATATTTATAATAAGCGCGCAGATTGGGCCACTAAGTTCTTACTTTGAAAATAAGTTGACAATATATTGAATTTTCACGGCGGGAAACTGATATAAGAAAACGAGAAAAAAAAACAAACTGTTGGGGCAACGGCTTGGTAGTTGGTAGTTTCACCATCAATAAAAAAAAATGCGTAGGTATATAAAACATAAAACACCTTTTATATTTAGTTTGTTTTTCATTTTGTTTATATCTTTTATTTAAAAACTTCTTTTCTGTTCGTTTTGTTAATGAATCAAAAACTTATTTTATTTTTTTGCTCAGTTCTTTATGTTTGTAATTATGTTTTTCTTTTCTTAAATTTACTTTTGGTTGATCACCTCACTGACTGCACTCTTTTATTGTTTGAAGAAGACTGATTTTTCAAAAATAGGCAAATGTGTGTCAAGGGCAACGAAGAAGTTTTTTTTGCATCAATGTTACTCGTTGATGTTAATGAGAGTATTTCCAATACACTCCGATTTCCTTCAATACGGTCAAACATGATTGAATAAAATTACAATAGTATGCACCGCGTACGATTAAAATGTTTCTCACGTAAACATCCCGCCCCCCTTGCTATATTGCAATAATGATAACAAGAAGTTGAGGAGTCAGTGGGATAATCTGTTTAAGTTATATCATTATATTAATTCGAATACAATAAAAGAGTGCAATACAGTGATCGATAGAAATTACAATTCAGGTGTGGAACTTATACATTCTTTTTTAATAATATATATGTAAATAAATTGCGCATATAAATTTCAGATTATATAGTTAGTATATATAAATAAAAATTCATATCGTACAAGAGTTAAGTATAGGTACGACTTCAAAATATAATAATTACGTTACAATTTGAACAGTGATAAATAAAGAAAATTATGCATACACAGACACAAATAGGATAAATACTTAATAGCATTTATGTAGAAAGAAAATTATATAAAATTTTAAGATTTGTTATTGAATAAAAATTTTTGTAGATTTTAGAAGAAATTCAAAAGTTAAATTTAAATGCGGTTTCAAGTTAAATCGATTTTCTCTTTTTTTTGTATTTGTTACCCTGTGTATGCATACAGAGATATAAATTATAGTAAATATTGTTACAAGGAATTCAATTGGTTTTAACCAATATATATTAAAGTAAATACAATTCATTTGTTTATTACATTTTAGCGAATTAAAAATTTATATTATTTTGTGTTAATGTTAAGTAGAAAATATATATTAGCAGCAAAGTTAAGGCTTTAGCAACTAATTTTCCCAATAATGGTCCAGCCAAATACAGTATCTTGAGCTATTGGTGACCCAATTGATTCCGCTTGAATAGTAGCCTTAATAACCTTTGGGTAGATATCGGCACCTAACAAGATGTTTATGTCCTCTTTCTTGTAAAACTTTGGATCTGCCAAACGTAGGTTGTTATAAGCTTTGGCAATCCTTTCATCACCTTGCACCTTAGGTTGTCTTATGGGTAAGTCGTTGGTTATCTGGACAGTAATTGCAAAGATGGGACCATCGTCAAACCTGGGCTTTATATTAATTTTGCACCATCCGGTAACGCCAACCTTTTCCTGTTGTAGTTTATACCTTTCCACTATGAATTTAGCCAAAGAACTCTCTGTCGCACAGGGGTTTAACAAACCTCTGACATTTGCCCATTCCCTACCGAGTTGAACTTTGATGACTATAGTTGGCAACAGCGTTACGGACCCAAAATTTAGAGGTACTTGGCTAACAGTTTTATAAGGATTTTCGCTGGTCAGACGTTGGTGACGGTGTAAAAGTGTGTGATGGCGATTTCCGCACTGACGACAACGATCCGAACTATGGCAACGAGTGGTTTGATGAGAATGTGCAAGGCAATTTTCGCAGTAATGAAAGCGTTTTACGATTTTTAGCTTCTCGCAAACGTTTAATCGTTTGAACTTGAGACATTTTCTAAGCGGATGATTTTTGTCACAGAGACGGCAGTCAAATAATTTATAACTACGTCTGTTGCTACTGGTGCTATTATTTGAATTCCTCTCTTTAACGGGTGATAGGGTTTGCAGACGCATTATTAGTTTGCTGTGAAAGAAAAATATTAGGATGTAATTAGTTTTGTTCAGGATGTGGTAATAAGACTAATTTCACTATCGGCCTAATAACGATGCCGTTGGTAGTTCGTACTTCGGCTATTCGGACATGATTATCTGAACCCAGAATAATTTTCTCAATGCGACCAAGTCGCCATTGGTTAGGGGGCAAATTATCTTTCTTGATTATAACAAGATCGCCGATGCAAAAATCGCGTTGGGGGTACTTCCATTTCGTTCTTTTATGAAGCTCTTTTAAATATTCATCTTTCCATCTACGGGCAAGGTGGTGGTGAAGTATTTTCAGTTTTTCCCAGCGGTTGACGTAACTTAACGAGTGATTAGACAAGTTCGGCTCTGGTGGGGATAATAACGGAGCACCAATCAGAAAATGCCCGGGGGTTAAAGCACACAAATCATCGGGGTTGTTACTCGCTGGACTGAGGGGTCGTGAATTTAAACACGCTTCAATGCGAGTCAACATTGTGCTGAATTCCTCAAAGGTGAAGTTCTGGCAGTGGGATATTTTCTTAAGGTGGGACTTGAAACTTTTTACCCCAGCTTCCCAGAGTCCACCCATGTGAGGTGCGCCTGGGGTATGAACCGCCATTCGATAGGGGCACAGCTGTTTTGGACCGTGATGTTCTTTCGTAATTGCTCTAAGAACTGGTGCTTGTCTCTTTGTAGTATATTGGAGGCTCCGAGAAATGCGGTGCCATTGTCCGAGTACATTGTACGTGGGGTTCCACGCCTGGAGAAAAAACGAGCGAATGCCGCCATAAAGGCTTGAGTGGAGATTTCTCCAGTTGCTTCGAGGTGAATAGCTTTCGTGGCGAAGCATATGAAGACGAGCACATAACCCTTAGTGACCTTGCAACCACGTCCAACATAGGATTTTATGTCAAAGGGTCCGGCGAAGTCGACGCCGGTGTGGGTAAAGGCCCGTGAAAGCTCTGTTCGCTGTGGGGGTAGCGCTGCCATTATTTGCTGGCCGACCTGGCGCTTTTGTTTCATACAAACCGTGCATTGTGAAATTGTTGTTTTGATGAGCGTTTTGAGTTTAGGAACATAATATCGACTTCTCATGAGTCTATATAACAGCGCGTTTTGACCATGAAGAGAATATTTATGAAGGTATGTGAGAAACATTCTTGTAAAACGAGCATGATAGGGTAATAAAATGGGGAAGCGTTCGTCGTGACTCAGGGTAGGAGCATTTGATAATCTGCCGTTAATTCTCATTACACCATCAGAATCTATATATGGGCAAAGGGCAAGAAGATGACTTTTACGTGGCAATGGTTTCTCTTCAGATAATCGACTATATTCTTCACAGAAATAACGTTGTTGACTAACTGTTACCAGACGAGATTGTATAAAATGTAGCTCTTCGTAGGTCAGATCCTTGTTTTCTACAACTTTATGCTTCAATTTGGGGTGTATGCGGTAATAGAAACGAAAGACATAGCAAATGATTCTCATTGCTCTTGGGAGCTCCGAAAAGTTTATCAAAACGTCGTCACCTCTTAGTAGACTGGTGTAAACTTTAATAGGCTTAGCCTCCTCGTCGGTTGAGAATGATGAGACGTTTGATGGCCAATCGGCCTTTGGGAATCTTAACCAGGACGGCCCATGCCACCATAAATCATTCGAGATGAATTGTGACGCAGAAAGTCCTCGAGATGCCAAATCGGCAGGATTGGATTTAGAATCCACGTGGGACCAGCAGTCTTTGCCTACTTTCTCGAGAATTGAAGAAACTCGGTTTTCAATAAACGTTTTCCAGTGATTAGGGGGTTTTTGTAGCCATGCTAAAACTATGGTGGAATCTGTCCACAGAAAGAGCTTATAATCAGTAAGGTGGAGTTGCGATTGTATAGAATCAATCATTGTTGCCATTAATTCGGCTCCACATAGTTCCTTTCGGGGCAAAGAAACGAATTTTACAGGTGAAACTTTGGTTTTAGCGGCTAGCAGATGAGTAGACACTAAACCTGAATTCTCAGAGCGGATATATAATGTCGCTGCGTAAGCCTTCTCCGAGGCATCACAAAACCCATGTAACTCGATAGTATATGATGGATCGTAATCGATGAAGCGGGGAATTTTAATCTTTTCTATGTAGATGTAGTCATCTAAAAACGCATACCATTGTTGCAAAATCGATAATGGGAGGTCCTCGTCCCAATCTGTACCTTCTTTCCAGATCTGTTGCATTATCATTTTAGCTACAATAATCTTGGGGGATAGCCAGCCGGCGGGGTCAAATAGTTTTGCGATTTCGGACAAGACTAACCTCTTTGTTATTAAATTTCGGTCAGGGTAGGATTTTAACTTAAAATAAAAATATTCATTTCCTGCATTCCATCTTAGTCCGAGAGTTTTTGTAATGCTAGAATCCGAGAGCTTCAGGAACTCCACATCTAGTAAGTGTTCGTTGGGAATATCTTGTAGTAAATAGTCGTGATTTGCAGTCCACTTTCGGAGGGAAAATCCAGAGGATTTTAGAACGTTGATGAGTTCATTTCTATATTTTAAGGCTGCTGAGAGAGAGTGCGCTCCTGCTAAAACGTCGTCAACGTACATATAGTGTTTAAGGATATCAGAAGCATGTGGACTGGAGGATGTGCAATTCTTAGCTAATTCTAGCAACGTTCTAATAGCCAGGTATGGGGCACAATTAACACCGAATGTGACGGTATTTAATTCGTAGTCCTGTAGTGGCTGTTCGGGTGTACATCGAAAAATAATTCGTTGATACAAGGTATGAGAGGGATTCACGAGAATTTGGCGGTACATTTTCTCAATGTCCGCATTAAAAACATATCGAAAGAGTCTCCATCGTAAAATGAGAATGGTCAGATCGGCTTGTAGTGTTGGACCGGGGTAGAGAAGGTCGTTAAGGCTCATTCCGTTAGATGACGGACTTGACGCATTGAACACCACTCGTAATTTGGTAGTAGCGCTGTCGGGTTTTAAAACCGCGTGATGAGGCAAATAATATGAGTCAATAACGCTAGAAGAAGGGGTGACTTTGGTCATATGTCCTAGAGTAGAGTACTCCTTAATGACACTATCATATTCAATTTTGAGTTGGGGTTTTTTATATAAATTCGCTTCATTTCGTAGGAATTGAGACAGGGCAATATGTCGAGAAGCACCTAAATTTATGGTCTCGGAGGGGTCCCGCTTGAAGGGAAGTGAAACGACGAAACGTCCTTCACTGTTTCTAAAGGTTGTTTTTTGATATAGAAGTTCACAATGTAGGTCTTCAGGGGAAATTTTGGGATGCTTTGGGATTTCTTCGAGTTCCCAGAAACGTTGCAATTGTTTAGCGATGGAAAGTTCATTGAAAAAAGAGGACACCGTTGTTGTATATGAGTTAGGTTTGATCTTACCCGTCACAATCCATCCAAAAACGGTCTTTTGTGCAATAAGGGACTGGTTGTTTTCCCATTGGAGGCCGTCCTGAATAATCTGTGGGTAAATATCGCCTCCAAGAAGTAAATCTATTTCAGGGCGGTTTCGACGATAGGGGTCGGCCATTTGCAGATTAGAAAAACGGCCATTTTGGAGGTGATTTAAGGGATAATAAGGGAGATCACCTGTAAGTTTCTTAACAACGAGCACATTTGTGTGCATTTTAAATGAACTGTCAATTGGGGAGCCGATTGCAATGTGACATGTATGTATAGACGTGGCAGTCAATGCCCCATTTAGTCCATGTACTTCCGTTTGTGTAAAATGAGTTCGAGTTTTACTTGCAACCTTTTTGATACGAAAGATGCTTCGGACGCAGAATCGACTAAAGCGCGAACAGTACATTTGACATCACCTTCATAAACATCAACGAGAGCAGTGCCGAGCACAACAGAGGAGTGGGAAGTGGACTGTAAATTGAGCGAATATGATTTTAACGTCCTCGCTGCAGCCTCTTTAGACGTAGAGGGGATTGTTTCTAATATCTGAGGGGGGTAGTTTTCACAACTATTATTCGCATTTGATGTAAAAGTGGCAGCAGCAGGGTACGAGTTGGATGGTTTTAGGCTCTGTTGAGTTGAGGTGGAATTTGGGCTGAAACGGTGTAGCAAGGAATGATGTTTTTTCTTGCAAACCTTGCACGAAAATCGGCTTTTGCACTTCTTATAATCATGGGAAGTTCCTAAGCAATTAGTGCATCGTTTTTGTTGTTTGACGATAGTGAAGCGTTCGTCAATGGACTTTTCGAGAAATGAAGGACAAAGTCTGAGAGGATGTAAAAGTGAGCAAAGAGAACATTTTCCGGACTTGTCATTTGACACATTGGTGCTGTAGCTGTTAAGCTTCTTTTGATCAGAAGGCTGTGGTTTTTTAGAAATAACTGGTTTATGAAGAGTGGCACTGTGTGGACTAGCAAATGTGGAGCGAATGTCCGCAACCGACTCCAGGGTTTGGAACCTCGACGTTAAAAACGCATCCATTTCCTTCCAGGTAGGCAACCCAACTGTCTGGGGTAACGATTGTTCCCACAAACTAAGAGTGACATCTGGTAAGCATGTCGAACAGATGTATACAAAAATAATATCCCAATCTTGCGTATCGATTTGTAAAAGGGATAAGTTTGTAACGCAATCATTTATTATTCGTTGCAGACGTCTAATATTTTGTCCTGTTTCCTTAACAATGGGAGATACGTTAAAAAGACACTTCAGTTGTGCATTGACGAGGATTCTCTTGTTTTCATAACGACGGACGAGGTTCTGCCAAGCCATGTCGAATCCGTCATTTGTGATAGGGCAAGTTTTTAGAAGTTCTCGAGCTTCCCCCTGAGTTTTTTTGAGAAGATGACACATTTTTTCTACAGGTGAGAGGCGGGTGTTATTTATGTATAGGGCCGTGAACATATCACGGAATGTTGGCCATGATTTATAGTCTCCATAGAAGATCTCGGTATCACAGGGTGGTACAGATATATGTGTAAATGGGTCATGTCGCTCCTTAGAGAAAGAATCGACCGGGCTATTTTTTCGGCGCAGATCATCGAGAATCTCGTTGGATTTTGCTAGAACCTGTGTGTGTGCTTCAAACGTCGAAAAGAAACGCGCTTTTACTGCCCTGAGTTCCGTTTCATCTTTTACGCTATCAAATTTTTCAAGAATCGAATCATAGCAGGATCTTAACTCAGTCCAGAGACGCACAATTTCCTCTTTCTTAATTTCCAATGTGTGGATTGAGTGAGACTCCGACGATTGGCTTTCAAAGTAAGTTTGAAATTCCACAATACGGTCCGAAGCTCGAATTAAAGCTTTTATTAATGCCATGATGGTTTATTTAGAGAATGAGTTGGCAAAAAATGTAAGCTCCCTGCTTGCAGTTTAAAGTGGGTATCAAAAAGGTAACTTCTTTACAAAAAAAGAGGATTTTTTATTAGAGAAAAAAGGCTAAAATGCTTTTATTTGAAGCTGCAGGGAAGTTGCAAAAACCTTGTAAAATATTTGAAATAAATCAAGAAATTCAGATGTTCTACTTTTGCTACGCAAAAACAGCAGGAATATGTTATTAAAAACAACTGGTTTAAAATAATCGCTGGAATTCTATTCGAAGAGTCAGTTTTTGATTTATACCTGTGTTAGAATTTATTTAAAAGTGCCACCAAACATCTATTAAACGTACAAAAGGTGTCAGGTGTATTATCATACAAAATACATGTTTGATTGTAAGGTTTGATTTCAACCCTTATTTTAATATAAGATTTTATTTCTTACTCTCTTAACAAACGAACAAACTCAACTGAACATGCAAGCGAGCAGCAATACAACAACAATATCTCTGTATGTTCTCAAAATATCGTTTCACACACTCAATGTCAAGGGAATAATAGCTTTCCAAAAAAAGCTTTATTTCCAAAAAACAATTTAGTTTTGGATTCTTTTGCAGTTAAGGAATTTTATTTTTGTATGTACATCAAAAAATTCAAACGGTAAAAACCAGTTTCGCAGCAATATGTATAATATGTTGGTATGTTAATATGATGTGTATTAGCGAGTAAATGTGTGTAGTTGCTTTAATGCATTACTACATATAATAAGATTTTTTGTTCTCGTATTATGTATGTAAATACATATGTACATATATTATGCCTATGCACATATAACTGTATTTTGAAAAAAGTTTTATATTTAAACTTACTTTGGGTTTTTTTACTGATGATGATGAGTCGGATTGCTTGACTGTTGCGGGGGTTACAGATGCACTTACGCGGGGGATAAAAATGTAGCACAGTATTCACCGTAGGTATTTTGGTTGGTATCCGGGTTGAAGGATCAGAAAATGTTGGGGCAACGGCTTGGTAGTTGGTAGTTTCACCATCAATAAAAAAAAATGCGTAGGTATATAAAACATAAAACACCTTTTATATTTAGTTTGTTTTTCAATTTGTTTATATCTTTTATTTAAAAACTTCTTTTCTGTTCGTTTTGTTAATGAATCAAAAACTTATTTTATTTTTTTGCTCAGTTCTTTATGTTTGTAATTATGTTTTTCTTTTCTTAAATTTACTTTTGGTTGATCACCTCACTGACTGCACTCTTTTATTGTTTGAAGAAGACTGATTTTTCAAAAATAGGCAAATGTGTGTCAAGGGCAACGAAGAAGTTTTTTTTGCATCAATGTTACTCGCTGATGTTAATGAGAGTATTTCCAATACACTCCGATGTCCTTCAATACGGTCAAACATGATTGAATAAAATTACAATAGTATGCACCGCGTACGATTAAAATGTTTCTCACGTAAACACAAACCCTGTTAGTTGACAATTTAAAGTTAAGTTTTGTAACCATTTTTAACTAAGTTTTAATTCACTTAAGCGATTTGGCAATTGAAGCATTCATATATCGCAACCACTACAAAGTGTGTACATTTCTGTATGTGTAGTTTAAGGTTGTGCAAATACATATGCAGCGCAAAACAAAAACATTTAAAATAATCAATACAGTTTGTATAGAAGTTCCGTATGCAAAAATAAGAAATCTACAATATAAAATAATATTTTACACTAACCCATGGATGAGAAAAATCATCAGCTGTTATAAATAATGCGTCTCCTGTTATTCAAATGCGATTTTTACTAATTGTTTGTTTGAATAAATTGGCCAAAACGAAAGCAAATATAAATTAAACAGAATAATCTTCAAAATTTCATATGTTAAAAGGTTAAGCTATTTTGCCCCGAAGGACAACGAAAAAGTATTTGATTTTTTTATAGTTTATGGCTTTTTAAATAAAAAAGCATTTAAGTTTTTAGAATACTTCTAGCAAAAATCAACATAGTGAAATCTGTTTTTGATATAAAAAAAAAAGCAATTTTAAATGTTGCCTTTTTTAGCTGCTCTTCAATTTATACTTCACTAAACTAAAAATGCCATTAAATTCAATTTAATTGCAAGAAAAAAAAATGGTGAAAAATATACAGAAAAAGTAAATATGAAAAAGTTGTATCTCTACATATTTATGGAAATTTTAGCATATAAAATCCAGACCATAATGACTGGTTTGGCTACAGTCAAGCTCTAAGTAATGACTTGTGCATTTTTTTAAGTTATTTTCACAAATCAATAAAAGGCAGTTAGTTGTTGCTTTACAAAATGAGATGATGAATGAGAATGAGATTTCTTTTTGCTTATCAAACTATTCTAGTTTAAGACATATGTTCTAAACAATGATGAGAATTACTGTAAGGGGTTTCTCTTTACCTTTATTTTGTTGCTATTTATTCGATTTTTTCTATTTCTTAATAGTTCACTATGGCAAGATCTCTTGTTTGAAAAATACACTCTTCAATAAATTGATAGTCTGTGACTTGGGTGAGACTTAAAATAGTCAATGTGATATTTAGCAAACATTCGTTTTTTATTCATGCTGTCATCCAGAGCACAATTCCATATAGCTTCGGTAAGATTCGAACTTATGATTATTATTTTTATTTGATTTAAGCCACGACTTTTACAAGCTGTTGTCATCTTCCTTCCTAACAAAGATTTGGATGCTTAAACATTTCAGCTGTTGTTCTAATAAAAGAACACCTTAACCATTCCATTTGTTGTGCAGATAAACATACGCATACGTTTACAAATCAACACAAAGATACCCACAGAATTCGTTTCCTTTATACTCAAGGCCTTACTACGATCTTGAAGATATTCTGTTTAATTAACGCTTAGATAGCCATTCTAGTTACACACGACCCACTTTGTTAAGCTGCTTTCAGACGATATGTTTTAACATAAGACTTGCCAGTTTGAAAATTCGTTCATATGACAAAATACGTACACATATCCGTCAAAATCGTTAGTTTACAGAGGACTTATAATATTTATATTCAAACGTACATATATAATTACAACTGACAAAACCCTTAATGTGTTGAAAACAGATGATGGCACGTGCTTTGCCAGCTTCAAAATAACTTCGTCATCTAACTTTTATACAAACAATTTTGGCACGGCATATGTGTCTTCTAACAGCCTGTTGTGCCTAAGGTTTAGATATCAAAATGTTGCTTCACACACATCTTCTGAACAGTATTGTATTTTAATTTCTACTCAATATTAAAACAATTTCGTACTTATTGCGCTATAAATTATTGAGATTTTTTATGGAATATTGAGCTCAATAGTGGCTTTTATTGAGAAAAGCTAAATATTGAGTAATGTCTTAAAAAACTTCATAAAAAATTAGATAACTTTGAGATCACGCGATAAAGCAAAGATTTATTTAGTTAATTCTTTTATGCATTTCGTTTACAATATATCCAAGGATATTAAGTAAATTTTATAAAACAAGAAACAAGAAAACAACATTCATTGTTGAACTCCAATAAGAACTATATTGAGTTGATAAAGTTATTCAAAAAATTTATAATTTATACATTATATACAAAAATCATAAAGTTTTATTTATATTAATATTTACATATACGTACACAGAAAAATGTGGTTCCTTTTCAGTCTTCTTACTTCGTTTATATTATCTAGTAGCATTTTTGCCAATGGGTTACAATGGTTACTCAGCCTCTCCAAGTAATTTTCGCTATATTTTCTAACTTCTTTAACCATCGAAATTGATAAGTCATTATGGATTGTTTTATCTGATACAAACCATGGAGCGTTAACTAACAACCCCTATGTTTTCAGGTGAAACCTCTGTAGAATTGCAATGTTAGAATTGCTGGGCGTTCCCCAAAACTGTACAGCATATGTCCACAATGGTTTTAACATCACTTTGTATAAAATTTCCTTATTATCGAGACTGCAGACCTAAATATTTGACTGTGTCAGATTGCGGAATATCACTGTTGTTAATTGATGTACGTGAGCAGTTCCCATGATGCAAAGTAAACGTTACGTGTAAACATTTTTCTTTTATCTTCCATTTATTTAATCAAATTTCTAATTCATCATACTCTATTTGAAGATACAGTGATGCAACGTCCGAGTCTGTGTCAACAGCTAATACTGCTGTATCATCAGCGTAGGTTGCAACCATTACATTATTTATTAAAATCATATCCGATGTAAAAATTTTATATAAAATTGGGCCTAAAACACTACCCTGAGGGACTCCAGCCTTGACACTGTAAATTACTGAAATACCTGTGTTGACCTTAACAAGGTAATACCTTTCGCGGATACAAAATTTTAGTACTAGGTGAAAATGTGTTGGAAGTAGTTTTTGATTTTCTGGCTTTCCAGGTTTAGGGACCATTACCACTTCCGCACATTTCTATTTCGAACAAAAATGGTTTAGTCCAAAATTGAATTAAATACAAGTGTAAGAAGAATAGCAGCTTTTTTAGGCAAGGCTTGGACTACTTTTCCATCAACACAGTCGTATCCTGCAGATTTTTAGCAATTAATCTTAGCAATCTCTTCCCGTACGTCAATTGGTAAAATGTGTTTTATTGGCCAATCTACTGGACATGGACTATCAAGAAATTCGAAGGTTTCTTTTGTAGAAGTACTATCATTTATTTCATCTGGCTGAAATGTTTTTGATAAATTTCATGCATATGCTTTAGCTTAACTTCGATCTGTTCTGCACCATAAACCATTTTTGTCTCTTATAGGTGTATTTTTCTGTATTGGACTCTTTAATCGGATTTATGACCAGCAATCCTAGTTTTTAGTTAATTTTCGTTGTGCCTTTATATATATATTTTTACAAATTTTGTTATCATTTCCGCTACAATGAATTTTATAGACTAAATTTGATAATTCTAGATTCGGTATTTTATCTTAAGTTTTACTAAATAATCTTTTAATTAAAAATCTTAGGTGCCAAATTAAGAAAAGAGCACCTGAAAAAAATACAAAATACAGCCAAAAACGACCATTTTAATTGTCTAAACTGAACATTTCTTATCCTACACCATCCCATCCCCCTTCCCACCAATATAATATTCAGGAAAAAATTAAATTTAACTATAAGAGTTTAGGAAATCTCGGTATATTAGCACGAGGTTACTGTGAACATTGGCAGTTTATTTATTTGGAAATTATAAGAGAACTGTCTTTCAAAACTTCATGAAATAAATTTTTCTTATATAGTTTAAGCAAGGTTTTAATTTTGTAAAAAAAAAAACTAAAAATAATTTTAATTTTTCCCAATTAACAGTGTTTAAGGCCTTCAATAATTTGTCCAGAACTCGTTAATCCTACGATATATACTCCTTAAGTTTATTTTGTGATCTTTCGCAATTTATTCGTTTTTTTTTACAATCGTAAGAGTGAGTACATTACTAGTGTTTGGAAATTGCCTTGAAGAATTATGTGCTTCATAAATTATTTCCATTGTGCAGATTCTCTGACAAAGCAGTTTTTGTTCACCTACTTTTCTTACAAATTTTAATTTAACAAGTTTTCATTTTTTCTTTGAAGCGCTAAGATTTTTTCATATCATTCGTTTTAGTTTCAATAGAATAAGAAGTGTTTTATATATTTGTACCGTCATTTTTGTGTTACATTTGAAAAACTCGTTAAACACAGTAATGTTGAACAAAATGAGGTGGAATCAGATAGTTTTGTGAGGAATAAAAATATTAACTACATATAATACGGCTTGAGTTGTGGTATATTTCAATTTTTTAATTTGTTAGGAAATAAAAAGTTCTTAAGAGTTTTGGTATAAATTCTTCAAGAACACAGTAAAAATTAAACAATAGCAGAATTTTATGTATTTTCTGGATTGGCAAATCCGTTAACAGCATTCTTTGCATTACTCACATAAATAGGTCTTGATAAGTTGTTATAGAATCTAACATTAGATCATTTGGTCACAGTCTCTTGTTTATCCTCTCTTATCATTATCGTTCTATTTCATTTTATTCTATTCCGTTCCATTCCTATCTTTTCTATTTTTTTTCTTTTCTTTTCTTTTCTTTTCTTTTCTATTATATTCTATTATATACTACTCTATTCGATTTTATTCTATTCTTTTTCCTTCTGTTTCCGTTTTGTTCTCTTCTAAATTAAAAAATTAAAAACCGAACATCACAAAGTTAGTATAGTTCTTTTAATTACATACACCTTGCCATAGTATTGAAGCAAAATCAAATTTTTGTAACGGGGATCCAAAGAAGGAAGAAATTATTATGGTGCATAGAATGGCAATCTTGGACCAAGAGAGAAGACTGTATTGTGTATTGATATACATTTGAAATATTAAAAGTCAGTGCACGACCAACAGTTATTCTAACAAAGAAAGATGCTTTTATAGCTCCTTATATCGTCTAAAAAGTTTAGATCAACAGCTGAAGTTACGATAGAAAAAGAGCACTTCATCAATATTTTTAAAAAACATCTGCTCTAAACTGGAACTCGGTCAGGAATTCGCATCTTGTTTTGAATTACACAGTGGTACGCAGGTCATGTAAATTTCAAGTTTCTGTCTGTTGCGCTTCAAAAAATCAGTCGAAATACTTAAAAATATCTATTCTTTTTTAGTAGTGGCTTCAGTTGCATAAACTCCTTGAGACTTTTAAATTTCTGCCTATAACGGTGTTAAACCGTAAGCAAATCCCTTATTTCCTAAGTTTACATTTTTTTGCTTTAGTTTTTGAAGGATAAAATATTGCACCTAATTCATTATATTTTTTAACTCTTAACTAAAAAATTTTATAAAGTTGACAATGTTTTTTAGATTTTTGTCTATTTTCATGTTTTATAATTCTTTTTGAAATTGCTGCATCTGCACGTTTGTTGCCTTTACAGGTAAAAGCTTCAAATCAACCATCCTGAAACTTTTTTGACATTTAATTAAAGTAAAATCTTCAACGGGCAAAGTTATTTACAAAAAATTTCCCCCTTATAATTTATATCATGCTATTTTCTACGTTGATGGCTTTTCTACATTATTGCTTAAACAAAACTTGATAAAACGAATATGATGAAAAAGTGGTGTAAGTGTGGACATATTGTAAAATTTTTCCTTCTTACTACATGACAGTTGATTAAAGCAAAATAAACATTTTTGACAGAAGATAAAATTAAAGGTTTCATTTCAGAGTAGAAACAAAAGATGGTGGGTTAAATTAATGATTTAAGACTGGGGTTCTAGATACTAAGAAAATAAAAAATCTTTAATTCATTTCACTCATTGACCATATAAAAATTTATTTATGTGTTTCGGTATATAATTCTTTTAAAGAAAGTGGATAAATGCAAAGAGAGCTGATGATGGATATAACGGTCTGGAATATGCTGCATAATAACCTGCTGTATTTTTGAGAAACGACTGCATAAATTTGAAAATCAGTTTTCTTTCTAAAAAAGAATAAATATTTTGTAATTAAATGAATTTATTTGTAAAAGGAATACTATTTAAATGTAAAATAAAAAACATACATATTGAATTAATGATCTTATACTCAATTAAACTGATAAATACATAAAATATAAAGTTTTTTATATTAATTTATTTGCAATCTATTTAAACACATTTAAATAATAAGCAAAATTTTATAAGCACTTAAGCAATTACAGAAACGTTAAGTTCCAGTGAACTTAACCAATATATTAA
Source organism: Cistogaster globosa (assembly GCA_937654795.1). Classification (NCBI taxonomy): domain Eukaryota; kingdom Metazoa; phylum Arthropoda; class Insecta; order Diptera; family Tachinidae; genus Cistogaster; species Cistogaster globosa. The sequence continues at coordinate 30,092,080 of OW569405.1, read as the reverse complement.
TTTAAAGTTCTCGCTATATATGTTGTTCTATTACATAGATTTCAATAAATTTATAACTAAAAGTATTTTAGTATTACATTTACATATATTAACTTTATTCATATTGTTTAAGCTAGAAAAGGAAGATCTAATATGTGCCGTCTATTTAGCCGTCGAGCTTCATTAGTATCGTCAAGAAGAGTTATGGCAAGGATATTTTTATGATTACTGAGTCTGTTCATATGATTGCAGCTTATATTTTTAATTTTATCTTTAGGAATGTCAGGATTAGCATGAATGTTATTATTTCTTACAAACCATGGTGCCTTTGTTATGAGTATTAATTGCCCGCCTACTTATCTAACCGGAACTATAATTCCCAAATTAAGTTGTTTCAAATATTTAGGTCTAAATATTGATAGACGATTAAATTGGAAAACTCATTTGCAGCTGAAGAAAAAAAAGCTTGATATAAAAACAAGAAATAAAGTAATACTATAAAAAATCATTTTAAAGCCTATCTGGACTTATGGTATTCAGTTATGGGGAATCGCCTCATACTCTAATATTGACATTATCCAAAAATAAAATATAAAGTGAGGCGTAGCAACTATCAAATAAGTATATTGTCAAAATGTTTTCATTTCGCTTTGACTGTTAAAATATCTTTAAATATGTTTGTCAAAAAAGTTTTAAAAGAAAAAACTTTTTTTATAAGAATATAAAGAAAGATTGCAAAAAAGTTTAATAAGGTTTAATTTTTAATAACAATTTTCGTAAAATAGTCCAATTCACCTTGACATCTAAAACGCTTACACTTGATGAGCTTTTTTATATCAAATAAACTCAATAATAGCGCTATCAGAAATCATAATTAAAGTCGTTACAAGCTTAACAGAAACTAAAAAATAGTTCATGTTCCAGCTGATGAAACAAATGTAACCCTTCGCATTGATACGTAAAAAAAGTAATATCTCGATAAAATATTTATCGATATAAATTGTAATCATTTAAAAACCTCAAAAAAAAAAATTTTTAGAACATTTTTATTTAGTTATATAATGTATATAAACCAATTAAAATATGGGCCTGCAAAAAAAGTATTTGGTAGAATTTTGTTTACTAAACTTATTTCTTTTTTGTCTGGATGTTTGTTTATTGGCTGTAGTAAAAATTGATAAAAACAGCAAAGATAATAAGGTAAGTATATTTTTTAGGAAATAGAACTGCTTTTTGTTTTGTGTATCTTACAGAGATGTAATTTGTATATCAGATTAAAAAACCGGTTTAAAAAGTTTTATGTTCAAATATGCGGAAGTCATTGACGATAAAAGAAAAGACTCAAAAATGATTAATAGAAAAAAGAAGCTTGGCGGCACATCGCCCAGTAATACGCCTTTATATTGACATTGTGATGCTTCAAGCTTATATTTTAAGTAACACATGAATCAAATCCTTACATCGTGAACGGAACCACGAGTGCAAGCTACAATGTCTAAAATTTTTAAATCGGCATCACAAACTATCTGGAATTTCTAATTGTACTAGTTAATATTTATATATGTAAAACTTATGTGTTTCAAAGCATGTATTTACCTACCTGTACATTTAAGGCATAATATGCTTTTATATTTCTAAAATGTCCAGTCATTATAGAGCCAACATTTTTTGTTGGGCATTTTGTTCGCACTTGCATGTAATCTATAGCACCAATCATACAAGGAACGCTTTTAACTTTATTGAGTACTTCAGGTTCTTCAGGAAATTTAGTAAAATAAGGAAGTAAATGCCAACTTTCTTGTCACATTTTTTATTATGGGACTTACTGATGGTTGCGACAAACCGTGAAGATCAGCTAAAAATTGTAAATCTGTTATATATAACTTAAATGTCTATAAATATACCCAGCTATACTACTGAAGATAACAAGGTGGAAAGTACTTGCAAGCTCATAGGATTTTGTTTTTTTGCTGCACGTAATCAATTGTGAATAAATTAATAGGTAATTTAAAAAGTTAACACTTAGTAGTGATTTCTGAATATGCGCTTATATTATTCCGATTTTCGTTTATTATTTACTTGCCTTTTTGTTATTTTGTTTTTATGTTTGTGAAAAAATGACAGAGGAGATTTTCTTAAATTTAATTTTCAAACTAAACAAGCCCAAAATAGTGGTAGAAAAGTTGTGTGTGAATACTAAAAATATAAAAATGCCTTTTTTATTATGGAAAAACCAGATCTTTTTACACAAAAAAAATACACATGGTTATCGATGTTGTGTTAAGGAGATTACTTTGCATAATTTTACCATGTTGCAGGGGTATAACAAGTTAATGTATAATAAAAACATTTAAAACATTGCAAATGAAACCAGAAGTTAATACTTTCTTCCCTTCTAAAATAGATATATAGAAATTCTTTAACTTGGTGAATAATAAATGATAATTAACGAAATGAGTTTCAAGAAACAAATAATAAAAGAATAATTCCTTATTTTCCTTAGACATATGCGATGGTAATAGTAATGAGTTCTTAATGAAATTTTAACGTTCATGGCTAAGCTCTTAGTATCTTATTAACAGTATTTTTCCGTTGGCACGATTCCTGTTTGGAAATGTAAGAGAACACATTTCTTGGAGATATTGTTGCCACAAGTGTTTATTCTTCTTTTTTTTCATTTTTTACAAAATTTAATGCAAAAGAATAAAATAATACTAGCATAAAAACGATCAGCCGTTTCTGAAATTAACTCAAGTATCAAATAACCCAGTATGAACACTTTACTTTCAATTTACTTAATTTCGTGATTGTAGCAGACTTGACCATACATGTTCTCTTTATTTTAAGCTGTGTGTCTATAACGGTTGAAAGGTTTGGTCACAGACTTCAAATTAATATACCTATTGGGACGCTTTTTAATTCCGGAACCGAAATTCTATACTTATTTTTAGCGGACTAAGCAATACAATATTTTATAAATTTCAACCGTCTATAACGGTTCAAAATCTTGGCTACCTACACTAAACTAAATCAACTACTGGGACTCCCTTTAATTTCCAAATCAAAATTTTATATTTGTTAATATAGCGGACTTAGCAAACCAGGTTCTTTGTAAATTTTAACCGTCTGTCTACAACTGTTTAAAGTGTGGCCATATACATACAATTAAATAAACTATTGGGGCACCCTTTAGCTAATAATATTTAATATTTTTACTTGTTATTATAATGGTTATAGTAATTGACGTTTTGTCCAATTTTCAAGCGTTTGTCTATAACTGTTCAAAATATAGGTGCAAAGATCAATTTCTGTATTTTATGGACCTATTTTTGTATTGCTTCTTGCTGTTGGGAGCTATAGTGATACGAAAATTTTTTTGTACACATAAAAAATACGCATATTACTTTCTTATATCCCTGAGTCTTTTTTCTTACACTATGTATGTCTTTCACAAAATAAATAACTGTATAACTTTGCTGTTCTTAAGGTATTATTTTGATCTTATTAAGTTGCAAAGAAATTAATCAAAGCATTGGTAAGAAATAATCACAATGTTTTACGTAATTTTCTTACAATTGTAATAATTGCTGAGATAAGATGAGGAAAATTTTTGGTAACATATATATCTCTCTACAGTACTTTCCTACAACGAGGTTGGTGGTCACATGTGATAAAAACACGATGAGAAAACTATATATTTTATATTCGTCCTGAACGTGCCATCGATAAAATCTACAGCTGAAGAAAATAACTTTAGAAAGTATTTTTAGACGTATTGAAGGGGTATAAGATCATAGTAGAGAGTGCTTCTATTGTGAATCGCAAACATTCTTTAAAACAAACTGGAGTTGATAGCTTACACCATAGCATCACGGTCTTGGTTGCTGAAAAATATAAAGGTATAACGCTGACGATGGCTATATTTTTGTAAGAAAAATTTAGTTGTAATACATTTCATTTTGTAGTTTTTTGATATTAAATATTTAATGAGAAGATCATGAAGTATTTATATTTGAAGGAATCAAGCACGATTAAAGTAAATTATTATAAAAAGATTCTGCATGATAAATTTTAATAAACAGTATACTATATTTGAACCAAGTTTATAAGGGACCTCCTTACAAAATTTCATTCAAATCCATTTAGCAATTTCTAAGTACGTGATATGAACGCAGACATACAAAAATTTTAAGAATTGGTGTTTTCTTTCCATATCGATTACTATATTCACCAACATTAAAATTTTCAAAAAATATTTTATGTACAGAAATGACGTAACTTTGTTATTAAATGTAAGTATGTATAGATAGAAGATACAGAAAATCGCGTTCTTTCATATGTGTCTATTTTCGCTAGGAAATTGAATTATTTTAATGGAATAAAAAGTATTCTATACTTTAACCAAGGTTCTAAGGGACACAAAAAAGGATTGCAAATAACGATTATTTAACAAATTTGAAACCAAAAACCTAAAAAATAAATGTTACTTTTTAAAATTTTTCTCAGCCAGCAGTTTAGCCGTGGATTATTCATTTCTTTACACTCTGCCAGCGTTTAATTTTTCTTGTTTTCTTTGGAAAGCGTCCGCATACATTTCAAAAATAATATTTCTTTGTAAATATTAAATTAAAATTTGAAACAAAGCCGAAAAATAAATTTTAATTAATAAATGTTATTTCTTAAGTTCTCGTTTTTACTTGAAAGATAATAGTTATTTTTTAAGTTTTATTTTTTGCTTGAAAATTGCATACTTAGTTACCGTAAAAGGAGTATTATTTTCAAGCAGAGAAAAGTTTAAAAATAATTCAATATGAAAATTTATTATTTAGATTGTATTTTGTGTTAATTTACTTTAATTTTACTCTATTCTTAAAAAAAAAAAATTAAAGAATAGTTACTCAATGGTTACTCTGTTTTTGTTTAAAGGATTTTTGAATTTCTATTGTCTTTTTGCTTTGTTAGAATAATGCAGTTCTTATTTTGCCAATTTGGCATTTGATATTAATTTTAAATACAAAATCCGGCTAGAATCTGCTGATGAGCTATATGAGCAGTAGCGAAATGGTCGTATGGATACAAATTAAAAATTATTATATAAAGCTGATTAAAGCGAAATATTTTTTTTTAGATTATTTACTTATATTGCGAAAGGCATTTTCCCAATATCAGAGTTTTTTTTAGTATTTTAGATAAATTTTAATTTGTTTCGATCATAAAAAATTTTCACTTGCATTGCAAAATAAATTTCCTAACAACAACAAAAAATTTTGTAGTATTTTCAAAAATTTAATCGTCAAAGCATAAATGGCTCTATTAAATACTCTAGGAAAGCATTTCGCTTCCGCTTTCGTAACTCATCGGTGATATTTATCCAAATAGATATAAATATATTATATGCGACAAAAGATATAGAATATGAGAACTGACGAATAATAAGCAGTAAAAAAAATCAAAAGTCAACAATATAAAAAAAAATTCTAAAACAAAAAACACATACTGACAAGTCATAGAAGCAAATAATACTTCACTTTTCTTGAAAAACCTCTTTTATACCTTTGCATATCATGAAGTTTCGTCACAATTAATGTGCAATTATAGTTTATTTTTAAGAACTTGGAAAAGCCAAAAGAAACTGAAGTGTCCTTAAGCTGAAGTTAAAAGTTTGTTATTCTGATCCTCATTTGATATTAAAGGAAACATTTTTTGTTATCATTAAAATAAAATTTCGTAATAATTTTTTTTTTATAGTTTTTGTCTGAAATACATGTGATTTTATTTCCATTTTGTGTAAAGTTAAAAAAGAGTTTCTATGTAAACAAATTTTTTGTTTGTTAAAAGTTTGTGTTCTTTAAGTCTTTCTGCCAACTTAAAAAATTCTTAAGAAACTTTGCAATTATTTTCTCTTTATTTGATAATTATGAATAAATTGTCATTCTGTTTTCGTATACTGCAGCTGGAAACATGCAAACTTAGTAATTATTTGAAAGTTTTAATAATTATAAAAAATGAGAATTGTGTAATAAAATAATAAAAAATAAATTAAAAAAATTTTAATGGACACTGCATTTTCTGTAGAAAAATTTTGTTGTTGTTTTTGGTAAAAGTATTCTTAATTTGGAAGACTAAATTTAACTATTTAAAAATTAATTAATTCTTATATGAATAAATTAAATTTTTTACTCAGCTTAGTAGAAAATTAAGTGTAAATAATAATATTATTGCTAACTTAAACTAACAAAAAATGCAAAACTTTCTAACAATTTATTAGTTTGATATTTTTATTCCAGCATTTTTTTAACATCTATTTTGCAAAGGAGAATTTTATATTGAGTTAATAAGAAATAATCTCTAACTTAAAAGTTATAAAGCATTGAACGTTAAAAATAAAAAATTGAAGAAAACTACTTTGAAACAGACACACGGACAGACAATAATAAAATATGAAATAAGAAATGTAATACATACACACTTTGTTTAAATTTTAACTGTTTGATTCCGTATTAACAATTCCGATCGATTTTGTTTTACCTTCTTCAGATTCCGATCGATTTTTTTTACTCCTGAAGAGTACTGAATTTCCACTATTAAATTTAAATGTGGCAATATTTTGCACACTAAAATAAACAACAAGGCTAATCTAAGTAAGACACATCATAAAAGTAAAACTAAAAAACACAAATAGCAAAATTAAAAAAAAAAAACGAAATATCGCTTTGAAATTTGAGAGTGGTTTCATTTCGAAGTATTTTTCGTTTTTAGTTTTCTGAAGAAGCAATTTGCGCAATTAAAACCACTTTCGGTCGGAATTGTGTTCTGTAACGCTTTAAATGATAAGTACATATAAAATTTACATCAAGTGTGGAGACACCCTTTGATGGGTAATTTTATATTTTATACGTTTTGTTTTATAGCGTATATACCAAAACAGACAACTTAACTATGGGGACACCCTTTATTTTCTAAAATAAAATTGTATAATTGTTGTTATAGAGAGCTTAGAAATACAGGTTCTTTGTAAATTTCAACTGTTATAGAGTATTTCCATTAACATCAAATTAAATAAACTAATGGGGCACCAACTTTTACAGCAGGACCAATCTGTACGCATAAACTTTTAAATAAAGAAAACATTTTCAAAATCAGTTCAGAAATGGGTTAGTTCCACGGGAAAAAACATAAAAAATAACATTCATACGAATTGATAAATTCTGTCTTTTTTTAAGTCAATTAAAGGGACAGCCTTTAACTTTAATTTTACCTTTTGGTTTTAGCTTTCGTACATCCTACTATAACGGATATAAAAATGATCATTCTGTATAAATCTGAATCATCTGTATATAACGGTGCTTGTATTTTAAATAACATTATTAATCGAATTTTAAACATAAAATTTGTTACTACGGGGAACATAACAATTCACCTTTTGTGTAACTTTCAAAAGATTTCAACTTTTAATCTCTAATTTTTAATGTTTGCTTATTTATTTTATCCACGTACTATGCTATCATCAGTGTGTCTATAACAGTTCAAGAAAACAATGGCAACAATGACAACAAAGTTTTATACATTATATTTAAATTGAAGCGGTAGTCTAAAACAATTTTAACTTTTAATATAGTATACGAAGTAAACTTCAGCTAATTGTTTACAACAGTTCAATTCATCACTTGCGGGGCACATTTTAATTTTCAAGCATTTATACTTGGTGTTCAAGAAACCTAAAAGTACACAGTTTGTATAACTTTCAAATAAAGTAAAATTAAGTACGATCTAAGCTTACTTTTTATTTCTTTCTGTTATTTAGAGCTGTAGTGAGTTATTGAAAACTTATATGAGTTTCCGTTACATTTCCATCTTAATGTAACCTTTTAATCGCCTAGCTGTAACTCTATAAAAAATATCTAAATAGTAGTTCGTAAAAAGACCATTTCCTGAGTTTTTGTTAAAATTTTTGGAAATTGTGTAGCTTCTGTTGTACAAACTGAACTTCATTTTAACCCTAGTTTACTAAACTTGGCTACGGTGTGTTTATCAGGCATGCCACATATTCCGATCACAATGGTTTAAATTTTACATTAAACATTTCGATCTAATTTCTTTACATTTTTCAAATTCCGATCGATTTTGTATATTCATAAAAAATGTTTATTTTCCACTTTTTTATTTTAATATGGGAAGACTGATTACACCAAGGTAACCGCAATAATAACAATTTGGAAGAAAATCATTTTTTTTTTTTTTTGATTTGATAGTGGTTTTATTCTGAAGAAGTTTTTCGTTTTTTATGAAAATGAAACCACTTTCGATCAGAATTAAGATATGCCTGTATAATTTTAAGTTTTAATACAAAAAAAAATAAATAAATAAAATACATAAATAAACACAAAACAAAATAAGAAATCCACACTCATTAATTTTTTTCAAAACTTTTCTAGAGATTTTACAAATGTTCAAATTTTTTTTTTATTTTAAAATTTTACATATGTACATTTTTGCATTTTGTTTTTTCTGCAAGTAAACTGTGCAGGCACAAGCGTAGCCTTTTGCAGTACGAATTATTCTTAAGAAACCACGTAAAAATTTTATTTTGTTCTTTGATAGCTTATGTATTTTAAATTTAAAGCTTAAAACTTTTCTTTTGCGAATTAATACTTTTGTCATTAGTCAATCCCTAATTCTTTATTTATAAGATATTAATTTTTATGCCTAATCTACGCTATCCATTTTTATACGTAAAATAACTTTACACGAGATTTCGTTTATCATTTTAAAAAATTTATGCCTGGCTGGTATTTTATTATTTAATTTTTAATCATAACAGTGTATAAAACGGAGAAACGAATGAACACATAGCGCTAATACTTATTCTTTTCCAAAAAAAAGTTAAGCATAAATAAATAGCACAATAATAAAACGAGAATTCGACCTTTGAGTATGGCTAAAAATATAGAGAAACGACTCCAGCAATTTTAAAAAAATTTGATTTATAGAATTTTATAAAAGACATTTTGGATACACCGCTCAAGTGTAATAAACAACAGAGGGTTTAAAATTTAGCAAAAAATCCAACTGTTTGCCGGGGTCTATAATATAGTTCAAGCCTGTATTTTTATTCCACTCTTAAAGCTTACGAATATATTTTATTTTAGGAGGGATACAAAAGAAAACTCTTTACATTATGGGTTCCAGTCCGACACAATTTATTTGACTAAAATATATTCAACAAATACAAAATATGATTGTTCCTCCAAGTGCTTATCTTTTTTGCTTAACTGTAAAATTACCAGGGCCGTGATGCTGAAAGTACACAAAAAATAAAAATAACGAAATATTTTTATTTCGTTTCTTACTTATCGAATAAAAGTCAATATGATGAGTGTTAATGCATCTGTGAGAAAATACATTATAAATACACTCAGAAATGGATGATATTTGTGGCTTTAGTAGTACAAACATTGGAAGCTGTAGTCATTGTAGTGAAGAAGACACTTAAAAAAATTGAAAAAAATAACAGACCATGACAAAAGTCCGTAAACTATTAAGAATAATGTTGCTCATAGTGATTTTGTACAACAGAAAATGTTTAATTGGTAAAAAATTAATATTAAAAATTTCTTTTTGATAAGAGAATTTTTGAATTAATTCTTTTATTCGCATCATGGATTAATTATTTATTATTTTATTAAAGGAATATATTTTTGTTTGTTTTATTATTATGAAAGAAAACAGAAAAACAAAAATTTTAAAATTTAATAAAAGCAAAATTGAATTAAAAATAAGTCAAAGTTTATCGAAAGAAAAGAATTAAGCACAAAATTACCAAGAAAAGATATCAGCATAAAGTACAAAAGGCTTCACTCAATTTTTTTACACCCTCTAACATACCTTTGTTTTTTAGTTGTGGCAACACCGACAACATAATATATTTTTTTTTATATTTATGCAAAACGAATGTATTGACGATCGTTATAAAAAATTCGATTTTGCTGGAAAGTCGCATTCAAATAATTAAAACCCACTATTAAAATTAATTCGAGAACTACCTGCTGTTTTTGTTTCTTTTTTAATAAAGTATGTTTTTAGACGAAGCCCAATTTTAATTGTGAGAGTATGCAAAAAAAAAAAAAAAATTTTGCCGCGTTTGGACTCCGGAAATCCTAGAGCCATTATTGAAAAGCTTTTGCATGCTCTACGTATGACTGTATGCAACGCTATGTGTTCTGGAATTGTGATTAGGCCATTTTTTCGAAGATGAGGTTGCAAATTATGTTACGTAATAAAATTTATTAAAATAAAGAAAAGAAAAGAAGTTGTTTGATGGTGTAAGTGCAAAATTGTAAACAAACCTTTTTTTGTCACTAAAATTTTTTATTTTTTTTGTGTTGTGTTGTGTTGTGTATTTTGTTTTCTTTGCTTATTATAAACAGCTTATATGTTGTTACAGAAAAACTAATCGCATTAATTTAAAAAGCAATTTTTTAAAATTTTTAGGTCTAATAGAAAAAATAAAATGTGGTAGTATTTTACACTCAATTTGCAAATGTTGTAAATAACCAGGAATTGTTTGTGTAGGTAAGCTATTCGCATATAAGAAATAAGTTCACCGTTTTTGAATCTAAATTTAACTGTATCAGCTGTGTTTAATTTAAAGTCACCATATTATTAGTGTTTTCATATTCAGATGTCCAATTCCAAAATCCTGCTATCAAATAAGCTTCACCTATCCATTATGTTTAATCATTGGATTGACTGACTACAAATCATTATTTTATTTATATACATAAAAGGCTCATTATTATAAGTTGCTAATAGTTAAAGTTAGGATTTCGTGCGTCATTTAAATATATATAATTTTATCTCATAAAAATGTGCCTAACTAAATACACTTTGCGTTTAGTATACACTCGATTTCTGTATTGAATCAAGTAAATACTTTAATTTTTTCAAATAAAAATAAAGTATTTAAAAATTCAATTATCTTTCATTCGCTTAAGCAAAAATTTTATTAAAAATCAAGTTTCTGTTTTTAATTAAATGATAAGTTCCTTATGAAACATTTGGTTGAATAAATTGAAATAAATCATTTGTTGACGGTATGTAAGCAAACAGTTTAACTGTTGATACAAACTTCTAATATTATAACAAACAACAAAAAGGTTTTATTTTCATTTTAAGTTATTTTAAAGCATTTTTTTTACATTTTCTTGCTTGCATACGTTAAAAATTCAATATCGTATATTCTTTTGTTGGGTTTTCAATTATTTCCTCATATTTGAAATATAAGTTATAGGAAAAAATAATTTAAATACCAGTTAGTTTTTTATTTGGTCAGAAAAAATTCAATTTGTTGCTGGTTAAAAAACTTAGCAATTCGTATTCAAATGTTGATACAGAATAATGCACAATAATGTATCCAGAACATCTGTATTGTTTGTGGGTTGTACAAGCGGAATATCATTTTTATTTTATTTACACGTACTTTTGTTTTAGTTAAGGTTCAAATAATTGGAAAATAAATTTTTGCTAAGCTAAACTTGCGGACAATTTTTAAAATTGGTTTCACAGAATGAAATTGAATTGGGTGACGATGGTTAATATTATCAAATGGGAAAAATTTTTTTCTGAGAATTAATTTTAATAGGGTGTATTACGAATGTTATTTAGAGAAGCGTCTTCCTAATGCAATTTTTAATAATAAACAAAATAATTTTGAGGGTTTAAAAGTAACATTTTTTTTCTTTTCTTGTTATATGCTCATAAAAGAACTCTTTAATAACGTATACGAGAGATTTGTCTCTTACAACAAATTTAGCAATTTTTCTTTCGGTTTTGCTTTTAAGGTTTAATCTAACTATTAGTTGCCTAATTTTTATAGTAGATTGCCTCTTATATAGAATTATTTCAAATTCTTTTTAAATTAATAATGTTGTGTAAATCTATGTATAATTTAAGAATGAACATCGAAATGTATTTGTCAAGTCTGAGCTTACCTCACACGCGAACGGTTCCATTCAATGTATGGGTTACACTACAAATAATTTACAGTTTTATGATTAGACATGAACTCAGTTCCTCTATTGAATGCTATTTGATTTTTAATTTTTATTTTTAGAATTATTACTGTAGAGGGTACACCCTGCAGTCAGTTCCAAATTTATGTATAATTGCCTAAAAATATGTCAGTATAGTAACATATTCTAATGTTTATGTTCTTTTATTTGCCAAAACAGCGGATTTAGTAAATATTTTCTATAACGCAATAACTGTGAATATCATTACTCTTTAACTCTAAATATTGTAACTAAAGCGAACATAATATCATAATTTCAAGCGTGTAACGGTTTAAATGATAAGGGACATTTTTATGCTTTTGTGGCCTTATGGGGACACTCTTTAATTTTTAAGAAATACAGGGCGCCATATTGTGACACGGGCATGTTTATAAAGTACCACGTAATCTGATCCATAGCTCTCGTGCTGAAATGGCATACATAAATAAGAGCGTCAACTTTTGTCTTCAACAATTTAACTCAGTTATCTTATTTATTTTATAAAAGCTACTTCAAGAAAAGCAATATTTTGAATAGTTCAAGATATAAAATTAAGAATCAATACATGGTCTTTAGAAAATGTACTAATATTGTCCTGCAAGTCAAAAAGTTAAATTAATAAAAAAAAATAATAATAATAATAATAGCTAATAATTCAAAACCCAGCTAGGGTTTTCCTTCTACTATCATAATCTTTTTGGATTTTGAAGTAGAAAAGTGTACTAATGTGTAATTGTAGATATATAACGTTTGAGGTGAAATTAAGTATAATATCTCTCTATGTGGGAAAAAATTGTTTTTAATTTCAAACAAAAGATTTCCTTATTCCGAACGTTTTACTCTGTACTTGTGATATATTTATAAAAAGCTCCTTCGTATACAAAGCACAGGAAAAAATCATTTGCGTAGTAGTTAACTTGTCTTGATAAGATCGAAGTCATGGTTAAATAAAAATAAAATAAATGGTGAGTGCAGTTGTGCATTCATATTTTATTATTATATTTTTTTATGTAAAGTTTTAAAAAGTTCTTAATTTTCTTTTCTTTTTTTAATTCTCTGTCACTCCAATATTTGTTTATGTGATTGGAGCCACCTCAATAAGGCTATCTTTTTTTAATTTTTTTTGTATTTACGCGGGTGGTTTTGTTTAAAACTTACAATATTCAAAAAAAAAAAAAAAAAAAAAAAAAAAGTAACAGAAAACATTACGGTAAGAAAGAATTTCCTTTAGATATATGAAGGGAATATAAGATTCGGCATAGCCGAAGATAGCACTCTTACTTTATTTATATCGTGCCTTAATTAGCACAGCTAGTTTGTCAGCATCACCAAGGCAGGTTCCAATGCACGGCTGTAGCCCAGAGACATATTATAAATAATTTAAAACAATGTTTCAAAAAAAAAACAATTTAAAAATACGCATGAAAACACTTAAGCGGAAGAAAAAAATGGCAGTGTTTCTTACTGGCCGACCCGACCTAGGCGACGCGTTCCATCTAAATGTTTTTTTGGCCCCTACTCCACGTACACACTATTATTTTTAGAATTTGCCTCACATCAGACCAAACCTTTCCTGACATAAAGAAAATTACCACGAACGCATACTTATTTAGTACATAAAATAAATTACATATTTAAAAAAAAAAAACTTAAAACTAACAACAACAATAACAACAATCACACAATAATTGATAATAATAATAAAATTTGATTTTTTTTTTAAATAAACGTAGAAAAAATTAATAAAAACTAATACTTTAGAATGGAGATAATTTAGAAGTAAATTTGAATTAAGACTGCAACAAGAAAATTTGATGTTGACGGTGCGTTAACTAGTAAAGTTTGCTGCTAAAAAATTGTTTTTGTCATTGTATTGTTAAAATATTATGATAATTTATTTATTATATTTTTATTCCTACTTTATGCTTAATATAAAGACAATTGTTCCATTGAGATTCAAAATTAACTCAAATTCCAAATCAAATATTAAAATTTAAACTATCCTTATTAAAGCTAGATATTGAATTATATTTAATATACTAAAATGAATTATTGCATAAACGTAATTGTGGTGACAAATTGGTTAAATTACTCATTGCAAACGATAAACTTAACAGATGTTAAACATTAATTATTTCACTTTATTTTATCTGAAATTGCAAATTTATCCATTAGCATAAGTATGTTGATGCAATAGTGCACTTATATTAAAGAAACTAAATCGAACAATTTTGTTTTACAAACTTACATGTATGTTCATAAGTACATAAATCTTACGTTGCATGTTAGTGCAGTGCTAACGGCTGAGATTTATTTAGAATCTGATTTCGGCATTTCAACCACAAATTTAACATTTTACGGTTAAATGTAGAGAAAATTCAATTAAGGTGTATAAACAAGGTATAAAATCTCTAGTGGAACTTGATATATTCAAAAAAGTATTTTTAAAATATTAATTAGTTTTAAATCATTAATATAACTTGCAGCAACAATTATATTCTTTGCAAAATTTTTTAACCATACAATAATCTTTTGTACTGGCAAACGTTGCCCACTTCGATTTTTTTTAAATAAATTGTAATAAATTTGAAATTTCTAGTCCGCTTATTAGATTACATTGTAACTTAAGCAAGAACGAGGCTACGTTAGGCCAAAGTTGACTAACCCCGACTCAAAAAGAACTTAAGACAAAGACAATTCGTAGTGCTGTCTAGTGGCGTGTAGATCTTTAAAATGGAATAAAAAAAATTAAAATTTTATTTATTCCAAAGACAAAATTCTGGCATTATAATTATTGCTTTCGTTGTTCTTCCGAGCTAGACACTTCGACTTTCATTCGTTAATAAATTATGCATTTTTGATCAGATTTTAAATTGCTTTCAGCTCGGTAATATAAATTTGCCTACTTTTTAGAAATAAAAAAAAAAAAACATTTATATTAGTTTGTTATTTTATTAACAAATTTTTATTTTAAGCTATATTTTTCTGGACTTGAGATCCTTATTTGTGTAAGGCATTCTTGCCGAGAAGTCACTCAGAATTTTTTAAGGACTAGAAAGTTGTTGGGATCGAGGCACGATAAATGGAAGGAACATTTTGTTTTTAAATCTCACTTAACTGTTCTTAAGATGATTTTGAGTTCCCATCATAAGAAAAATTTCTTGGAATGTTGCATAATTATTGTCAGAACTTTTTGGTTCACTACAGAAGACGTTTTTGTGGATTGTTATCATTTCATTAGTTATAGAAGTCTTCAGCTTTATTGTTAGAAAATTTTCAAATTTTTATTTGTTTTCTTATACTATTTGATGTTATCTTTGCTATTATAATAGTTAATGGGTCAAAAGCTGTTTTTCATTATCACTTCCATCACTATTATACTTTAGATATTTAGGTAAGACAATGACATTTTCGAAACCCATTTTCAGAAATTAGATTAAATAAAAAAATTAATTTTTTTTTAAATATTAAGGTATTGGTGATAAAAAATGAATTTTTTGTATTTAATTATATTACGCCTAAGATCAAAAATGGGAATATGCATACATAAACAACTTACCAGAATCACTTAAATAGTAAGAGCTTTTTATACATCATTATAGATGCAAGTTAATAAATCAAATTCTGCAATCAAGAAAATTCTTTTCTAGAACATTTTTCCAGACTAATTTAACAGAATGATATATTTGGTTGTGCCGAATTTTATATACAATTCATCAAAAGAATTTTATCTTTATTTATTTAAATCAATTTGTTTATGTCGAAGATATATGCCTTTGACAAAATAAATATTTTCGGGCTAAACTAGAGTTGTTTCTTTGCCACTTTTACGGTCTGCTCTGCGCCTACAAGAAGCCGCCTGGGTTACCGTTCCACCTGTGATAGGATGAGAAATTTGTATATATCCTTCTCACTTATGGTGCAGGGTAGAAAAAGAACATACATATGTGCCTATAATTATAAATGTGGTCTAAGTCAAAACTAAAAAAAAATTGAATTTACCAGTTATTTTCATACCACATTATTTTAAGCTAAATTTATTCAATGTAATTTTTACGAAATTGTCAAAAACGAACCATTAGATGGTGTTTGTCGCATAATGTAAAAATATTTTTTAATTTATTCATATGCAATTTATTCAATATCTCGAAACAAGAAATTTAGGACCACTTTCATAATTATGGGCACATATATAAATTGTTGATAGTTTTCAGTTATTTTTGATTCATTTGCAATTTTGAATAATGTATCAAAAATATAAAAGCAATTAAAATTATTAACTGTTATTTTTATGAAAATTAATAAATATCTTGGAAACCTTCAATCGTTGAGTAAACTATCGAACTCTTGCTAGCTTAGAATTTTTAATTTTGCTAAATTTTAAATAAAATTTCCAATCTTTTATTGTAAAAACAATTTTTCGGCAAAGCTTAGTAGTTTTGGTGAAAATTTGGTAAAAATTAATATTTTGGTGAAATTTAGATGGTATAGTGAATAACATTCTAATTGCTGCTTAATTATATTTTTTTCTCTCGAAATTTTAGATTTATATAAAACAAAGCAAAAATCTAAAATAAGCAATATTTATGACTGGAAAACGTAAGCTAAGTAGACGACTGAAGTTGTTAAATTGCAATACAAAGTTTTTTAAGCTTTCCTTAACACATTACTTCTTTAAGTTTGAGCATATATACAACTTTTTTCAAAAATGATATTAAACTCATTTAAAATTAAAGTGTTTTTGACTTTGTGCAATTAATTTTACACAAATTTAGAGATTTGTATAGGAACTGCAGAAAAATGTTTATTCCATTATAATGTTGGTATTTTTGTTGACAAATATTCGTATTGTCATACATGTTTATCCTTTTCGCCATGTACTTCCTTTGTTGAGGAAAAACAGCGTGTTCACTTGATATACGAGTGCAGGAAGTGACATATTGCAATATTTTGATTGTTTTAGAAAAATGACAATGAAAATTAAAATGAAAATCGTATCGATTTTGTATTTAGTAAAATGAAATACGTAATGGCATAAAAAGTATAACAATAATAAATTTGAAATTAAAGTATAGTGATAATTTTTTTTTTCAGTGAATTTCAATTTTTTTGCTTAAACGTCGAGGTTGTAAAAAAACGTCCTTGAAAATAGATTTAAAATAAATTTAAGGTAACAAAAGAAACGAAATAGTAATTGACATATACAAGTATAGTGTTCAAATTAAATTAAAAACTTCATATCAACTTCAATCTAAATAATTTAAAAAGAGAATCAGCTTGAATTTTGACGCCAAATTGTGTTGACTTAATTATATTCAATAAATTTCTATTAAATTACAGCCTTAAATTTTTTCGTAAATATAAGGATTACAAAAATATTTTAAAAGAGGTGCCGAAGAAATTAACAAGTGCACTCCATAAATGGTGGAGAAAAATTAAAAAAAGGCAAGGGCCTTTATTTTTAAATTTTTTTTCACTTTCGCATTTTTCAGCGCATTGTTTTTGTAAAAAATTATTTTATAGCAACAATGGTTTGAAAAATATTAAGTGAAAATTTCACGTGGATTACAGAACACGACTGTATAATGTAATTGTATTTGTAATGAAACAATTAAAATTTCGTTACAAGCTGAAAATCCAAAAAAACGGTTAAGATAAGTAAAAAAATGGGATTGCTCTTAACGTTTAGAATTTCAGTAAAAAATATTTTTTTTACAAAAATTTAAATTTTCCCAAAAAAACTTTACTTGAATTTGAAAAGTCATTCGAAACACAAAATGCACCAAAAATCAATCAAAACTAATAAAAATTTTAAAGTTTTCTAAAAATCTCCAAACTAAAAAAAAAAAAAAAAAAATAACACACTACTGAGTAACTTTTTATATTATAATTGTACAAGTGCAGCTGAAAACAGAAAATCTGACATCTTCAAATTATATATTTTTAGTTCAGTGTACCAAAAGCACTCCTTTTTCAATAGATTCTTCAATCAAGGAGATTGCAGAGCAAACCTTAAGTTTAGGTATAAACAACTCAAGTTTACGTCACATATCATTATGTCAAACAAATTTTAAAACAAAAATTAATTTACGAATGTATACAGATGCTTTTCAAAGAAAACAAGAAAAATTATATACCAGTAGAGTGAAGTGCTTTCTTATCTCGATCGTTATATCCTTCACCAGCGTTCTTGGCATCTATCTCCCTTAAATTATGTACATTGTACATGATGAATCAACTTATATAAGAATACGAAGAGTATTCATATCAATATTAATTTGATTAAGCGAATTTTGCACACAAACCAAAGAATTTCTTCACTGTTCTCTGTGTAACTCTACTTGTACATTAGTTTTTACTTTACACCAATAACCGGTTGATTACGAATGCAATTTCTATTTTTAATCATTCTTACTTATTTACTCACTGTTTCAGTATGATATTGATTGTTATGAATGCATTTGTTAATTTAATTTTTTTTGTGAACTTTTATTATTCTATTGAAAAACATCCTTTTTATACACTGATTCAAAAATTTACCTAAAAATGTGAATTTTGTTCGTGTAGAATTGAAGAAATTTTCGTTTTTATATAATATAATATTTTTGTTCCATTTATTTAGTAAAATAATGGAAATTCTAAGTCATATCAACTAAATCATGGATAAATTAATTTTCATTTTCTTTTAGCATGTATATGTTTCTTGTATTGCGTTTTTACTGATGTGTTTATCTTAATTAAAAATTATGTTAATTTCACAGAGTATTTCTTAATTTTTTATCATTTTTTAGTCAAATTAACATATTTTAAAATATTAAAACTTAAAATTAACGTTAAAAATTCATACATTCACAAAGATGCAAATTGTGGGGCACGCTTAAAAACAATCCGTACATACAAACGTAGGCTGCACTTAATTAAATACAACATATAGAAGTAGTACACGAAAATTTATTTATAGAATATAGATAATTCAATACACATTTCTTATGGAAGATACTTATTGTCAAATTATTCAAAATACTAAATTTTACAAAATATTATAATGAATTTGTGTAACATTAATATTTCTTCCAGTTTAAGAATCATTTGATAAACCTTAATATACATAGTTCTTAGCTACAGGTATTTTTTTATTTATTACTTTTTTTGTTTTCTTTAAAAATTCTAATTAGTAGTTAAAAAGAAACTGTATTATCTCAAGCGGTATTACTTTGCCTTCTTCATTTAAAGACAAGATACTTTTAGATATACCCTTTATTTCTAAGACCAAATACAAGCAAGAATAAGTAATTTTATTTATTTTTTCTTTTAATTATATAAACAGAAGCAAAAACCGGAGTGTCAAAATAGATTTGAAACAAAAGAGATTCAAATGAAAACAGACTTAAAGGTAACTATAATTAGGAGGGATGATGTTAAAAAGAAAAGGCGTGTTAAAAAATTCTATGAAAAGAACAACATTTTCCGGTTTACATAATGTCTCTAAATAACTTTATTAT
The DNA here is from genome assembly GCA_937654795.1 of Cistogaster globosa. NCBI lineage: Eukaryota > Metazoa > Arthropoda > Insecta > Diptera > Tachinidae > Cistogaster > Cistogaster globosa. Next base: position 30,072,549 of record OW569405.1, on the reverse strand, counting down.
TAAATGTAAAGTCTTAAAAAAAAATCATGAGGAAAAAAAACTAATTACACAATTTTATTTACAAAAGATACATATAAAAATATTAATTGTAAATGATGAAAAAAATAAAACCGCGATAGTAATAAAGCAATAAACAGTTATGATTGTGATAAACTATAAAGACAATATTAAAATTTTGAAGTAAGCAGATTGAAATACTTTTTCTGATGTGCGTAAAAGTATAATGTACGTACTACCAACATTATTAAAAAAACCACCGATGTACTTAAAAAGTGGAATGCTAATGCTACAACTACCAGAATCTAACATGTTTTTTAATAGCATTTTTGGGAATTGAAAAGACTAATGAGAAAAATTTTAAAAAAGAAAAAATTAACTTTTTTTTTATTATTGAGACGCAAATATTGTTGATTTGATTTAACCATTATATGGTTATTAAGCACAAAAAATAAAACATGATTTGTTTAAGTTAAAAATTTGAACCACAAACAAATTTTTATAATTTATTAAAAATAATATAATATAATATAATATAATATAATATAATATAATATAATATAATATAATATAATATAATATAATATAATATAATATAACATAATATAATATAATATAATATAATATAATATAATATAATATAATATAATATAATATAATATAATATAATATAATATAATATAATATAATATAATATAATATAATATAATATAATATAATATAATATAATATAATATAATATAATATAATATAATATAATATAACATAATATAATATAATATAATCTAATATAATATAATATAATATAATATAATATAATATAATATAATATAATATAATATAATATATTTTAACATAATATATTATTAATAAAAGTATGATTAAAAGCAAACAAAAAATTTTAATTGATTTTAAAAAGATTTTGTTCCAGGTCCAATACTTCTATATCAGCTTAGTTATTTGCGTGTTAGATACAGGGTTTTGTGAAAACTCCTAAAATTAAATTATTTAAGGAAAACAAAGCAAATAAAAATTTATATAAAAAGTTTATAAATAACTATTTTTTTTTTAATTTCTAAGCAATACGTCTTTTATTATTCATATATATTTGCGATAATTCGTTACTCACAATTGAGTGGCATCATCAGGAAGACAAATATTTATTTAAACAACATTAAAAAATAACAAAAATGTTATAATTTTTTTTTTTTTTGTAAAGTAACATATTTCAAGAAACAAAAAATATATATTTACATATATAAATTTTTAAAACAAATATAAAGTAAAAAATTATTATCTATTTACTTAATATCGAAAATATATATGAAAAACAAAGGGCCTTTTGCCTTGATATTAAATAAAATATAACAATTAAAAAGGTCAACGAAAACTTTAATAGCTTATAATAAAAATAATACAAAATGTCAAAACAAACAATTAATTTAATTCTGAATTGGTGTTTTTAAATAATAATTGTAACTAATCGTTAAAAAACTAGGAAGAATGCTATACTCGGCTATGCCAAACCTTTTACCATTCATCACATAATATAGTTTAGCAAAGTAACGCCAATTAAAAAGACATTTATTGGGGTGAAAGATAATAAAAAAATGCGAAAAAAATTAAGTAATATTAAAATTTTAAATAAAAATTAAAGCATTTTAAATTTTGGTAATTCCTGAAATATCTCTTCATAAGTTTTTAAGTGATAAACACATTGATATCTTAAAAAATATGGTGCACAATCGTACTTTTCTATGAAAAGTTCGGAAAATATGGGCGAACACATATTTTTCCACTTAATATTTTTTCTTCTTTTTTAATTCTCTTTCACTCGATATATTTGTTTTTTTTTTATTGCAGTTTTTTCAAATGATATAGAAATATTTAAGAAGGCATGGTGTGTTGTCCACTGCCCTGAAGGACATGGACTGATCTTGTTGATTTTTAATACCAAAATTTTTGAAACCATGTCAGACCGATTGACTTATCTAGTGCTTTGGCAAAATTGATCTAAACACTAACACGGATGGACAGACGGAAATTGCTCAATCAATATGCAAAGTACTCAGAAATTATATATACTTCATGGGGTCGAAAATAAATATTTTAGAAATTACAAAGGGAATGGCAAAGTTATATTAAAATCCAATGTAAGTGTAAGTGCGGCAACGAGCGGCTGTCAGTTGCTCTCTTTACCGCTAGAATTTGTTTTAATTTAGGCAAATGAATACGTCTCATTGAAGTATAAATTTGTGTAAAAAAAAAAATAAAACTTTTTCAGGTTTTTGACGCAGAAAAATAAATACATTTAAAACAAAAAATAAGGAAAATATAATGAACATCGATATATTGAGGAAAAGAAACACGAAAAGAAGACTACGGATGGTTTGACAATTTAAAGCAGTAAAACAAAGTTTAACTAAATTTAAAATTCATCTTGGCCGCTTTTAATGGCATTGTCAAGTTCAATTAAATTCAATATGTTAATATTTTTGTATGAATAATTTGACAACCAAACTTTTCCAAATGATAATATTGTTCCAGCATGCCGCTTGCATTGCCCTTCCCCATTAGATTACCATTTTTCCACCTGTTGTGGAGAGTATAACTAAACAACAAATAACTATTTAATAACAAGAAATATTTACTTTTCCTTACCCATATAATGATTCAATTACTTTAATAATTTTAATTTAACCATTTAATGTTTGTTTTAAACATAATATTGTTTCACTTAATTATAACGTGTTTACATTTTAAACATTTTTTTAACTTTTATTTTACTTTTGTTATTTTGATGGTTTTGAGATCAGTTACATATATTGTTATAAAATGTAAGAATACTATGTTTTGATACATTCACAATGAGGTGATCTTAGATTATGGTTATCTCAGCAAACTTTTTCTTAGATAAACTAAAGATTCTTGTCCAACGGCTTAACTTAATCAGAATAATAAACGCAAAAGCAAAGAAGGGAAACTCAGGGTTTACAAAAGAACAATAACAAATGAATGATTTTATCTGCATATGAAAGACTCTTTTTCGCATTTTTAAGTTTTATTTTTATAATTGAAGTTTTAGGTCAGTACAAAAAAAAGTTTACATGCCAATTTGTAGCTTGTTACTATAAATGCTTTTATTATTTATTGTTTCATCTTGTTGATAACAAAATATTGCTGCTGGCATTGTTGTTAAGTTGTCTTTAATTGCCGAAACATACACCACTTTTAATTTAACAGGTTCTTCTGAGCTATTAAAATACAGAAGCAAGGAAACAGCAGAAACAGTAAGTACAGACAACACCGTTATCATCTCTAAAGTTTCACTTTGTTCGAAATATCTTTGACTGGATTTAATTACGCAGAATTATTTAAATCAAACTAAAACAACACTGGAAAATTAAAACAAAAACATTTGTAATCAATTTTTTTTTTATTTAAAATAGATTTCTCTGAATAACTTAATCAATTGCTTATCTATTTTTAACTCCAGATATGTATTGTAATCGTAAATAAACGTACTTTTTGAAAGAATTCTGTATTCTGAGTGCTGTAACATAACTGTATATTTATAAATATACGAACATAAATTATAACTAAGATGTAAAAATAGGGAGCAAATTTGTTTATTAAAATCAGTTACATTGTTTTATATTTTCCAGATTTTTTTTCTTAAAAAATTTTTTTTTCACGAAAAGACAAATAATAATGTTTAAAATTATATTTATTTATTTGTAATTCTTATTAATATCAAAAATTAATTTATTTTTTCTCTGCAAACAAGTAGGAGTGCTATATTCGGTCATGTCGAACTTACTATGTAATCTAGTTTAGTAAAGTAATTTCTAATGAAAAAAACAATTATTAGGATGACAGAGAAATAGAGAAATAGTTTCTGTAGAAACTTTAGAGACCCATAACTCGCAAAATATGGGCGAGCGCCAGTTTTTTTACTTCAAGTTATTTTTTTACTTTTTAATTCTTTATCGCCCTTTGTATTTGTTTTTTTATTGGAGTTACTTTACTAAACTAGATTTGTTTGCCCGCTGCCTCGAAGGACATGGATCGAGTTGGTAATTTTTAATATCGAAATTTTCTAAGTTATGTCTGATCGGTTTACGTATTCAAATTTTCTCTATTGAATTTAGTGCCTCAGCAAAGTTAAGTTAAAACCCGAAAACCGACGGACCGACAGAAATCATTCAATCAAGCATCAAAATTTAAAATTTATGTACTTTATGATACCGAAAATTTATATTGTAGAAATTTAAAGTGGAATGACAATACTATTATACCGTTTTCCATCTAGGAGAAAAGATATTAATTGAATATATCAGAAAAGCTTGCATATAATTTTTTTATTTTTCTTTTATAAAATAATAAGTAAAATAAGTTGTATCATGTAAGAAAAAAGTAATTGTTTTCTAATTATATAAAATAATTGTAAATAAATTATTTTTTATATTAATGTTTAGAATACATTTTGAATTAATTTGCAAGAGCATAAATGCGAGTCGATTTTATAAACAGGTCTAAGATGTTCATACTAATCTGAATGTAGCCATGCCGTACAGTAGTTGCTTGTCTTTTGATGATTTATAAAGTATTTTTGGTAAATTTTTAATGGTTCTTTTCTATATTTCTTAATTGGAATTTCAAAAGAAAGTGGTTTGGCATATATTTTCTTTTCCTCGACACTGTCCTTCAACGACTCACTGCACTACTTATTAAAAGAATTTCTGGTAAATTAATTTAAGGTATAAAGAAAACAATTAACATTAAACGCTTTTTACCACAGCTTATCTTTAATTAAAAGATTCAGATCTTTAATATAAAACTATTGATATTTTTAAAAAAGTAAACAATAACAAAATATTTTAAATTATTATTCTTTAGCTTTTGTCCTCGCTAACATTTTAATTTTTTAAGGTGGAAATAAAAATTTGAAAATAATTTTCAATCATTAAATTTTTTAAACAAAGAAAAATTAATTTTAATAAATTTAAAGAATTAGGGTTAATTAAATGATAATAAAGCTTTGGGATGTTTCTTATTTATTCAATTTACCCACAACAAATAAAGCCCAAAATAATAAATTTGATCATTCTATTTTCTCTGCAAAATATGTCAACATATTATGTCTTATTTGATCATTTGTACTTTTAATTTTAACCTTATAACAATTTCATTGAACTTAAATTTTTATATATGTGTTTAAAGTATAAAAAACTAACTTGTCAAATTTTTTTCAATATTATATTTTCTTAATCTTACCCTACAGCCACACACTAGATTTGTTAGAACTACTAATTTAATTAAGCGTCTAACATTACTTCGGTAAAATTAATACAAATGAAATGATTAGTTCGGCTTAAGATCATTTTTATTCTGATTTAAAATTTTTTTTACTTTAACTTGAGTAGTCATTACTTCCAATGACCAATTTAAACTTGGCTAACGTGTAGAATTTAAATGATGGGTTTAAATTTTTCGTACTTTTGAATAGTAATTTACTTAGAACTTAATAGCTTACCCAGCCTCTACGCAGAATATATCTTGGCAATACATTAAACAAGTAAGAGTGCCATGTTCGGCTGTATCGAAACTTGTATACCCTTTACCAAAAGAAACATATGTTTATTGTCTTAAAATAAATCTTGCCAGAATATGTTAATGTTTGATATAATAAAGATATTTGGTATAAATCTTGGGGGTTATTATTATTATTTTTTTAAGTAATTTCGAATCTCTTTTCTAAACGGTGGTGAAAATTTAATATTTAAGTGAAATAAAGATTGTTTAGTGATATCACAATTAAATGGTAATGTTTTTTTCTTCTGAAATTTCGTTTTTCTAAATAATAAAGCACTCGCACTTTTTTAAACATATTTCTACTTATAGATCGTTGTTGCTAAATTTCAATATCCCATCTTTATGTCTTATAGAATAGTGGAACAGTTAAATTTATCTCGATTACGAACAAAATGATGGACAGACGAGCAAAAATATAAATACTTTATGGGGTTAGAAATAAATATTGTATAAATTGCAGACGGCGAGGAAAATATTTTTTATCTGCTGTGAAAGGCATAAAAATTTTGTAGTATAAAAAATTGTATTATATAATTTGGTAGACAAGAACTCTTAGTACAATTAAAATGTTAACTGCAATAAAACAATCGGTTGAAATTCGCCTAATAGTGCCACCTGTACTGCCGACTTCAAAGCAAGTAACAACCAAAAGCTTTACTTCTAATAACCTAAAAACTAAAATAATTTTTTTTTATTACTCTTATTAGTGTTAAGATAAAAAATTATTCAGTAAAATAATGCTACTTCAGCTAGAAATGTGCAAAATTCATTTGACAAACGATAAAGTGACTCAACCAAAAGAAATAAAAAGACTCCTCAAAATTGAGATAAAATTCTTGTTCTGTCATGCAAAAATATTTTTTATGACAGCAACAAAAAACTTGTTAAATTATTGATGTTTTCATAAATAAAATACGACTGATTGTCTTTAATATGAAACATATTTTTTTGAGATTTTGCAGAGCCTTGAACCCTTAGGTTACAAAAGGCCTCTCACAAAATTTAAAGACAAAGTTTAAATTGAAATAATTATTAAAAACGGTGAAAGAAATACAAGTTCAAAATTTGAAAACATAAACATTCGCTTCCCTTTTATATCAGGTGATGTGGGAGCATTCCTATAAAGTGCAAGATGAAAAAAAGGTAAGCTTTGTGATAGATAGTCTTATATTTCTTTGCGCAAATCAGTATACGAAATGAAAACTATATTAATACAATAGAAGTTAATCTTATCAAATAAATCGCTACAATAATTTCACGTTCTTTGGGTGTGCATATCTCATTGTCTTCAATATGTATGTTAAAGACACACTACCATTAGATATTGTTTTTGACCCACCTTGTGCTACATGTTTTCCCCGTTTTCGTTGTAATATGTTTAGTTTTACAATAAACAATTTTATATACACTTTTCTGTTTTGCTAAAAGATGTGATTTTATCTACAGCAAAAAATGCACTAATACTACGAGCATTTAAATAAAATATGAAGGCTGACCCTAAATGTCTTTTTAAGAAATTAAAAAAAAAAAACCGATCGATTTACATGTTTATAAGTAAAAACAACTTCTGTACAACAACAAATATGTTTTTTTTTGTTAACATATCTGTGATTAAGTTCAATCTGGGTGTACCTTTTTAAAATTTAGCTCTTCCAGAATTGAGGAAGTATATTCTTCTTCTTACAAAAAAAAAACGTGTTCAGGTAACCATAATCTAACAGCAACATAATATAGCTGTCTTATATGGTTCAAACCTAACATAGTATTTTTACATTTAATAATGAACTAAGATTGTTAAGTATAAACATAAATATGATTATGTTTAAAAATGTAAACATGTTATAATGTTGTGTTCACAAAGAAACATTAAATGGTAAAATTGAAATAATATAATTTTGCTGAAAGTTTTACCTAATGTAATTAGATCATATTACAGTCCCGTAACTGCAAAAATGTTCAGAAATAAAAGACGTACATACATATATCCCGTTTCTGTATTACAAATTTTCTAGTCGAGTTTCTCGCTTACACTACAGGGATTGCACATCATTTATTTATAGTTTGGTTTATTAATGAGATCTTACTAAAATTATTTACTATTTAAGCTCAACTAATTGTTTTTTATATAATTTTAATTAATTAATTTTATATAATATTTAATTTAAATTTATAAGCATAGTTCTGTTTTTTTTGTTTATGTTTTTAATATTTCGCTACTTCTTTGTGTAGCATCAGAAAAAATCTGTTAAATAATAATCAAGTAAGTGTGCTACATTCGGCTATGCTTAATCTTCTAAGTCCGTCATCCTTGACAGGGAATTAAAAAATAAGAAAACAAAAAATAATAATTAAGTAATATATGTAATTTTACATAAAAATTTTATCGGCTCTTAATGTGTTAAGTGCTTTTAAAACTTTCAGTATTTCCTGAAAGATCTCTTTAAAATACCAATATGATACCCATATTGATATCTTAAGAAATATGGTACAAAATCTTACTTTTCTATAAAAAATTTAGAGGCCCATACCTACGAAAATATGGTCAAGCGTCAATTTTTTCACTTAATCTTTTTTCTTATTTTGTAATTCTTTATCGACCCATTTATTTACATAAATATGGAGAAACTGGAGGCAGGCGTTGTGCCTAACATGCTGCCACGAAGGACATGAATCGATATTGCTAATTTTCAATAACAAAAGTATCGAAACTATGTCTGATCGACCTACATTTTAAAATTTTTTCTAGCTCATCGAGTGCTTTGGCAAAGCTAATATAACATGAACACCGATGAGCAAACAGACATCGCTTAATCGACTTCGCTAAGCATAAGAACTAAGAATATATACTATTTATGGGGTCGGAAATAGATATTGTAAAAGTTACAAACGGAATGACAAACTTAAATATATCGTTTTACACCTGAGGTGAGGTAATAATAAATATTTTAAAATACTTAATCGTTTAAAATAAATAATTGATTATCCTGTAATTTGAAAATAAGTAAACCCTTTATTCAGTAAATATTAATATGAAACATTAATAACACAAAAATTTATTATTTGGTATCTTTTTTATGTTAATCATCTCTAATTGAGGTTGATTTCTTCATGAGAATATCATGAAATATTTATATTTTAAGCAATCAAGCATAATTAATTAATTTCCAATGGTAACCCTTATGTATACAAATGAAATAAAAAACAAAAATAATTGCTCAATGATTACTTTTTTTGTGTATAAGAGATATTTGAGTTTTTCTTGTCTATTTTCTTTGTTAGTTCAAATAGTTTTCATTTAATCAATTTGTCTTTTGACATAAGACTCTTGAGTTTTCTATTCAAAATTTGCCATATGGAAATGCTTTTCCCGTAGTAAAAGTAAGTCTTGAATAATAAATACTGTATGAGAATATTATAAATTTTGAAGAATATCTAAATTTTTATTCATTTTAACTATCTGTTGAACTGTCTGGTATTGAAACAAATAAAATAAGAAAAATTACCCCAACAGCATTTTTCAGCAAGTAATCTCGGAAATTCAAATTATTATGCTCAAATCTTAAAAATATTTTCAAATAATTTGTACTTGTATGAACTTCTTCATTACATTGTTTTTTCATTTAATCCTCGCATGTAAACTTACCACACCCCTTAACGTTTTCAAAAACTTTCTTTTTTATTTCACAAACCTAACTATATCTTATTAGGATTCGATTTTAAAATCTTTAAAAATATCCTTAGCATATAGGAAAATATTTTTCCGTGGCAGATAACTTTAGATAAAATACATTTTATTACATTTGTACAAATTTATTTACACTCTCCGCACTAGCTGCTGATTTTTAAATAAAAAAATACAACTGCTATATGCGACTATGCCGAATCTTGTATACTCTTAACCAAAAGAATTGTGTATTTATTTTCTTAAAATGTAGTTTCTTTTTTGGTAAACTTGAGTTGTTTATTTGATACCTCATAGTCTGCTCTGCAATCTTAATCATTAGCTAGTTTTGAGCTTCACTTTTACATACTGTTTTATATTAAAAAGGATTCAATAGTGTCAATGTATTTTTTTTGCGAAAGAGGGGTTTTCTAGAAAATTGATTGATAATTTTATTTATTTTTTTTTTGCATATCAAAATCTTTGATGCATATAATAACGTCTAAGGACATAAACGTCCATTGATGCAATGCTTTAATAACTAAACTTTGTATTTATACCAAAGAGAAGTGAAATTTTGCACCAGGCCGAAGGTCACTTTGGAATAAAATCCTTAGCAAACGAAGCCGGTGTTATTTTTTATTATGACATTTTCATAAGTGACACTATATCTATAATTGAAATGACACAATGTCAATTGTTATTATGACATATCATAATTGATTTCCACCGAATTACAGACTAACGGACGGACTTTGCTAAGGCGACTTTATGGTTACGAAATGAATATTGTAAGAACTCTGACCGAATGACAAATCATTTCAAACTGTGGCGAAAAGTATAAACTAAATTAAACATCAACAGCAAACATTTTATTATTCATGAATTATCTGAAAATAACATGGCTACTTTTATTTAACACGCCTTGTTTTTTTTTAGTGTTTACATTCAAGTTTTGAAATTTTTAACTATCTCTTCAGAAATAGTACCCGAAATCTCTTATTCGTAGGGTCGATATTGATTTCAAATATTTTTTTGAGAAAAAACAAATCTAATCCTTATAACAAATAACTTTGTGTGGTTTTTATGTGGTGTGGTTGTAAGTGGCATGGTTACATAAGACAAACAATGTATTTACGGTTGGGTGGTCTGACTTTTATAAAAAATAAATGTGACATAAACATTGCTAAACATATTGTTTAAATTTTAAAATATATAATAAAAGTTATAATGCAACCTTATACAGTAGCTTGTTTCTCAAGGAACAAGCAACTGTTTATATTATATAATGATATCAATCAATCAATTTTAAGTGTAGTTTTAAGACACGTAAAAAGCTTGCTAAAGTATAAATTTACAGCTAACAAAGCTAAAAACGTTTTAAATTTGAAATCACTTATGTATAATTTGCAGGCAATTTTAGAAATTATGTTTTTTAATCCCTTTTAAATTTTTATTATTAATTAAAATTGTTTTTACGTTAAAGCCAAGTATTAAAATTAATTATTGCCAATTAAGATGATATACTATAGTCCTAAGTTATTCATCATTCTTTAGTTTTTTGCTCGTGCGACAGTTATTGCGAACCATTCTTTTGAATTGCTGCCTGCTGATAATCAAACGAGATAAATTTGCTTCGAAACTCTATTACAGTAAGTAATGGAAAACATAACATTTCGTCCTCTCAAAGATTTTTGAGCTTAAGTGATTATAACGTTGACCTTTTAACATCTAATGTATTTGGTAGCGTTTTCGGGTATTACAGCGCAGGAAATTCAACGATATAATTTTTTCTAATGTAAATAAATGTTTTTTATTATTTTTATGCCACAGTGCCTTTCTTGCAAGTATTAATCTGCTCAGCCAGCTTATATGGTCCTTTTCAACGCCAGAGGCGATGCATAACTCTTTTAAATCGGGAAACAATTTTGTGCAAAATGAAGGACTTTTTATGTAACTTTTCTCCGTCACCAAACCGCTATACACGATCCCTTTATAAGTAGTGTAAATAACTAACAAATGGGTTTTACTGGCTGAGTATAACGGGTGGTGTTTGCAGTTAAATCTTATGGGATAAATTTTTGTAAAAAAAAACACGTACCGATAACATCAAAACATAGAAGACAGAAGCATTGGTGAAACTAATATGAAGCAACCGCTTACATTGAAACTGTAATAAACTTGTTATTAGAAAAGATATTTGTTGATATTTGTATCAACAACAGCAAAGGCTGCCAACTTAGCAAAATCAATATTTGTCAAATGTTAATGTTAAAACTAGATTATTGCTACGTGAACATTAAATGTCCTCATGTCCTCAGTGTACATAATCGAATAATAGAAATATTTATACAAGTGTAGAACCTTTCTTAATTAACCTAAAATTATATTAGTAGTTGTATTGCTCAGACTGTATCACATTGAGTTTCCTGCTAAAGCGGTCTAATTGCTCGGTAGATCATCATATGTATTTGCACAAACTAAAATTTTTGTTTTTACACCCACTAAATATGTTTATGGTTGGCACTAAATAATGATATCTAACAATTTAACATAAGTAAGATTTAAGATAAAGTTTAAAAGCTTCGTAATGAAACCTTCTGAGATATGAAGGTGTCGTAATTAAGATGTATTTTTTCTCGCTCACCAATTTTATGGAATTCTTTAACTGCAGCTAGAGAAATAAAATGCAATGCAGGAAGGTCCATGTGAATAAGTAATAATCAAAAACTAAAAATAATTCTAGGAAAAAGCCGATTTCAAAACAGATTTTAGCTGTCTGTCTATAGGGCATTGGAACACCCTATAATTTTTAAACCAAATCTTACTTGTTGTTATAGCGGACTTGGCAATAGAGATCGTTTTCAAACTTCAACCGTTTGTCTACAACTGTTTTACAGTACAGCCGAATACATCAAATTAAAGAAACTATTGGGGTACCCTTGAATTTATAATTTTGAATATTTATACTTGTTATTAAAATAGACAAAGTAGTAAACACTTTGTCTAGTTTTCAAATGTTTGTATATAGCAGTTCAAAAGATAGGGGCACAGCCTTAAATATATCTACGGCCACAAAAAAAAAACATTTAGACGAATTGAAGAATTTTTATCAATAACAGCCATTATCATTGACTTATTTGGGGAGGTGTATAAATAGAGACTTAACATATATATCACATGCCTTTTCCACCTTATAAAAATTTATAACATTTCCCGTTATTTAGAAATGATGCACACATACATACAGTTGTAAATGACCAGAAAATCTTTGTTAAAATTAGAAGTCGACAGGTATAAAGTGTAAAGACGACGTTACTAAGCCATATTTATAAGAGAGACATGAATGAACCATTGACCAATTACCAGCCTCACACTCCGTCACGTATAAATCGAACTACTAAGAATACGCTAATGCCACAAGTTATACCATTGTGTCTAGCAGCCAAATGCTAAGAATAACGGAAACTTGCTATGCTAGCAGCATTTAATTAACTACAATGGTATCTTGTTAATTGAAAACATTGCAGATTAGGATTAGTGAATGATTATTTAAGGCCATCAAATTTTAAGTATTCTGATAAGCAGGATGGCAATCTGAAATTAGCGCTAAAATTGCATTACTTTGACGAGATAACAATTATAATAAAAAAGTTTTTTTTATTATGTTGCTGGCTATTAATGTTACTTTCTACGATAATTAATATTATTTTGTCAAAATATTAAAAAAAAAAAAATTGAAAAACAATTGAAGTAACTTTAGACTGCAGTCAAATAATTGTTTTATTTTAATTGTTTATTTTTTATTAAATTAATTTCACTAATCTTTATTATTAACAACTTTTAGGTCTAAGAAAAAAGGCAAACATTTTTAGAAAGCTGTTAAAATAGCAATTGTTGATGAATTGTTTTACATTTAACAAGTTTTTTATCCATATTTGTATTAACGCAAAAAAAAAAATTTAACAATTTTTTTGTATTACACTTAAAAATTGGTTAGTTTCTGTTACTTTGGAAAACTCGGGCACAACTGAAATAATAATAAATTATTATTAAAATATTTATAAGAAAAATTACACAATTTTTCGGACGTAGGCATTTTTACCTCGAAATAAATCACGGTTGAATAAAGGAAACATATTCGCACTAGGGATTTATGTTTGAAAACAAAACATTCATAATAGCAAAGTTTTCACAAACGTCATGAATTTTCCTCTACAAGTAAAACAAAAAAAAATTTATAAATTTTAGCTTATGCGTAGTTTATTTTTATAATATAAGGCCACTTCTCAAACAAAATCCTAATATTCTGAATTAAAATATGATTAGTTATTTGAATATATATCAAAATAATGAAATCAACATTTTTCTGTGAAACTGGTGGGTTACGAGATCGATACAAAGCATAAAAACTCATGCGTTTATTGAACATTTAAAATAATAATATAGTTTTTTCATTTAATTGAATGCTAGATGCAGCCAATTAACCACTTACTAAATTAGCACTAAACTACTATTTTTGATAGAAGAAAATTTTTTGTTTCATAAAAAATTTCAAATAGATTAACTTCTCAAAAAATTAAATTAAACTTTTCAATAAATGTCTGTAAAATTTAAAAAAGATATTTATATAAAAAAATATTATTTTTCTTTCATATTTATAATTTCGACTTTTGATATTTAGCTGTATTGCGCTACCAAAAAGTGTTCAACTTTGCAAGACCAGCAAATATGCAGTAGCTTTATTGTAAGCTGAAATCTTACAGTTTTTTTAGTGTAGAATAAAAATATAATATATCTTTATAATGAAAGGTAACATTTACATTTATACATTATATACAAAATGGTTTATGCAAATCTGATTTTTAACAATTATTTTTAACAATTGGTTTAATAAATTAGAAAATAGTAATTATTTAATTACAGAAAAATTGCTGCCCCTTACGGTTCATAATACTTGCAAAAAATATATGTATGTTTTATGGCGACACTCTTTAATTTTTAAAATTATTTACTGTTTTTAAATAGAACAAGTCTAAGAGCATAATCTTTTAAATAAATAAAATTCTAAAGAGAAAACTTACTTACCTCGATCCAAAAATAATTGAAGAGCTTCTTCAAAATTTTGGCTTTGCTCTGTTTAAGTATTAAGTCTTGACAGTGACAGTTGTCATGCCTTTTATTTAAAAATTTGCCAAAATTTAATTTGTAGTAGCTCTGTATATCTAATTTTACCATGATCGCAAATATTTACAAACTAACTAAAAGAATGTGAGACTACGTGCAACAAAGATATAGATGAAATATGTGAGTAAAAGAGCTAAAAACAAACCTTATGATATATTCCCCATGAAAATCTTAAAAAATTAAAGAGAAAAAGAAACTTCCACGAAAATACATACACTTAGGCTACCAAAAAATATTCCTATATATGTTTAAGTATTTTTTACCTTACTTTTTGGTTATCGAGTGCAGGACTTAGATATTTTGCTCAAATTTTATTTTTTCTCTTGACTTTCGCGTTGGTTGTCAATAATTCTTTACATTGCTGGTTAAAATTTTTAAAAACCTTTGACTAGAATTTTAAAATTCTAGCAATAAAATAAGATACACAAGAAATTACAGTATTTGTAGAATAACGAAGCAAATAGAAACATTATATTATAACATTTAAATTTTAATCTCTTGCTGCATTGTATTATATATTCTAGTTTCAGTTTAATGTTTATGAAAGATTTATTTAAAATAGTTAAGACCTTAATAATCTTTTGGCATCAACTACTTTACAGAGCTTAGATAGTGTTTCAAACGATATTTGTATGTCTAAGTACAAATTTACGCCCCACTAAGAAATTCCAAAAGAATAATTATTAAACAAAGAAGACATTCGAGGAAACTAGATAGAACAAACAATTTATCTAAATCAACCTAATATTTTTACAATCCTTTGTGGCATTTAAAAAGCATTATCATGTTGACTTCATCCAAAGAAAAGTTCACGTTTATTTTTCTTTATTTATTATATTGCAGTAACCTTACAATTGTAAATAGAACAACATTATTTCTTTTTTATTTATTATTAAGTGTAGCTATTTTCTTTCATTGGCTTTTATTTTTTTAGGTTAAATTTTTTGCTTTTCATTTTCAGAAGCGAAAAGCTTTGTCTAAACAAATTAATATTAATAAATAATATTTATTAAAAATACTCCTCGTATTTTTATTAATAAAATTAGTCTCTTAAAAAGACAACCTACCCAGCAAAATTTAAGCGAAGAATACTGCATTACATTTTGCTAGTGTCTATTTTTTCTAGTTTTCTTAAAGAATTAACACAGAAACTGAAAATTTTTTTTTTTAACTTAGAAATTAAATAATACGTAGACTCAAAAGTAATATATTATTAAGACAATAAAGAGAGAAAATACAACGAGGCCTCCAAGAAGCAACTACAAAATTGAACAACAACAGGGAAATTTAAATAATGGCAAAAAAGCGCAATGTCTAACTAAGCAAAATAAAACATGAATGCAAATAATAGATACCGCTTAAAAACTCCTCTTAATTTTATTTATATTTACCAAGTCAAAAAGTATTGCTTTGTTATTCTAAAGTAAGAAATCCTAAAGCAAATTTAAGAGACACGACCTGTTTGTTAGTAATTAAAAACCAGTATTTTATAAATGATACAAAACAAAACACAAGAAAAAAATACTTAAGCTAATTTTTAATCATCTTAATGGTTTCAACCTTAACATTTTTTTTTTTTTGTTTTCTTTTCCTTATTTACACAAAATGAAAAAAAATCAATTGAGAGGTTTTTTGTGCATTTAAACTTTATCTTGATTTATCCTTTCAGTTTAAAGTATTTCCTGTAAAAAGTTTAATCGATCAAAAACTATGAAAAGAATGAACTTTTTTGTTATAATTATCACATTTCTATATATTATAAGATTAAGTTTAAATCCATCCTTAAATTTATATATTTATTTCCCTATTATTGTTTTTGAATTAGTTGATGGTAGTAGGTTTGTTAATAAAGAAAAGATGTAAATGAAAACTCATAATAATTTTGATTATTTAAAAGTCATAAGCAAATGACATTAAAGACTTTAAGTGTAGTGAATATATTAAAAAAAATTATGATAAAATTCCTTTAAAATCTCACACGGGTAACTCGTCTTTGAAACTATTTTTTTTACCTGATCTACGGCAAAAGACTTCGTATTTTGCAAAATTAAAAAGTTTTAAATTTATCACAACAAACCGCAAACCATAAAATACATTTTGCTCTGTCATCAGTTTTTTGTTTGTTTAGAAATTACAGATTTGTTTTAGCTATTTTGCAATATTTTCTAAATTTCATAAATACTACTTTGAATATGAATATTTGTTCATTGTGTATCACTTGTATAAAGCTTATACAAGGAGCATATAAGAGGAGCTTTCTATCAACTATCTAAAGATGAGGCATGGTGATTTGGCAAAACAATAAGAGCTATCGAAGGAAGAAAAAAAAGATTTGTATACCCGTTATTGATGTCCAAACTAAGAAATATCAGTGAAATTAGCAAAAATTGTTATTGTTATTGGGTTTGTGTGTTTCTAAAACTTTGCTTTCTTTAAATTTTTTAAAAATAGAGAATAAGGGCATAATCAAAAACGTATAAATAAATAAATTTCATAAATAAACAGTTTTATCACAAATTGTATTTGAATGCTCCAACACTAATTTAAATCATAAAAAATAACTTTATAATTTTAAAATCTTTTATTAAAATATCAAATGTTCTTGATACAAGCAATAATTATTTAAGAGAAAATCGTATCTAAAATTATTTTCACTTATTACTGGATGGTTCGCTCGAAAGCAGTATATATAAACAATATATTTTGTGAAACCATATAAATTCGTTTTTTTTCTGCTAAATTTTTAGTTTTTAAAATTAAAATTTAGCACCTCCAATTATAAACATAAGAAAGAGAACTGAAATATCTCAGACATATTTAAATAGTGCCTAATGGTTGCTATACAAGACGTTTTTATATCTTATTAATATTCGCAGCGCTTTTTTATTATTTTCTTTTTGTCTATTGAGCAAAGTACAAAGTTCTGTGTGGGATTCAATAAGATTGTTTCCCAAGACCCAACTTATTTGTAACAAATTTTTTGTAAATTAGAACTAGCTTCCAATCTGCTTCCTTATATTAAGGAGCCCCATATTTTAATTTAAAAATAACATCCGTTATTGCATAAAGAAGGTTGTCTAAACTCATGTTTGCACATTTAATTAAGCAGAACATGAATTATACTAACTATTATATAGCATTATATTTATAAATAACAATATATGCGGGGCTGTCATATAATCCAATGTTCTTGGTTTAATGTTCTATTTGGAATTATTGTCTGTTTTAGGCGTCACAGAAAGCGATGTTATCAGTTTTTGTTTTGGGAATAAAACAAGTAGCTAATTGCTGACAGAATTGTTTTGCGTTTTTTAAAGATTTTTTTTTTCATAAAAATATTTAAGTAAATTATATTATTTGCAACGCTCGAGAGTCCTAGTGACTTCACCTAAATTTGTCGAAATGGTACTTCTTGCCAAACTTGTACTGGAGTCTTTTTCAGCAGATTGCTGACAGGACCCTTCAGCTAAAAACCGTAGCGCAGCGGCTAACTTGAGCAATGGTGGAATCTTGGATTGTGAAAGTTGCCCTCAATGGTGTTAAGTACATCAAGAAAAGCCTCTATATTTAACCTATAATATGCTTCGAAACTGCAAGGTGCCTTTATATATGTATGTTACGACATACAGATTTACTAACGCAGTCTCTAGAACTTCAAGTGAACTGCTGCAGTCCCTTAAAATTTTTCTAGTCACCTTCCCAGTGTTGACTTCTTCCAGACATATTATGATTTTTTTATACATCTTAGTTTATTATTTACCTAACAAATTTTTTGGAAGTACCACAATTTACTAAAAAATTTTACATTAGAAAGATAAACTAATTAGCAAGTACGCAAAACAGCTGATACGATTATTAGTTTTATGGTCGTTCAAAAAAGGCAAAACCTAGACGTTTTCATGACACCAAATGAATCCAATATTGGATTTCAATTATTATTATTCCATTAATATACTTATATTTTATTATTTTTACCTTTTAATATTCTTATCCTTAAATATAAATTAGTATACGTTGGTGAATTTTAACCGAGTAAACGATTTTCTGGAATATCACACATTTCACGTGGTTTGACCAAAAATCTGGTCTCGAAAAAATGAAACAACGGGTTTTCTTGTCAAAATGTGACTGACTCGTTTATTGATCATGCTATTTTCCATAAATTTTTACTTCTAATTGGCGTTACCAGAATATAAAAATATTTATATTTTAGATACCTACAAATTCTCAATTGGGAAATTAGTGTAGTGTGTTAACAGGATTTTAACTTCTCCCCTTCCTTAAGGCGTAACGACTCGTTTCGGTAAACATTTTTAATAACTTTTTTTCAAAAGTGAGATACAAAATTTTTTACAATAATAACAAGATTAATAATTGCAATAAGTTATAAGATTTACATTGATACTTTCTATTTTTATAAAGTCAAATTTTTATGTATTTAGGAATTACCAGGTTTTTACTTGCAATTAAAATCGAAATGATTAGAAAAGTTGTATGTAGTTAATTTTACCTTATATTATTTTTATGAATTCTCTTACCATCTATCAAAGCTTCTGTTTCTAAGTCCTATTCGACAATTTTTCTCTGAATAAACTTTCTGAAATTTATTGCCTAATCTCTTGTTTCTCCGTGCAAATACTACATCGCCTTCGTTGAATGATCGCTTTGCAATTTCTAATTTACTTACAATTTTTGACTGTGCAGCTATAATTTTTTTGCTAAATAGTTTTTAAAAAACCTGCATCAAAGTGTTGCATTACTGGACTTGGCCAGTGCAAACTTAAAAAATTTATCTAGTGAGAAAATGCAATTTACACCAATTAACGGTGTTTGAGGTTATCTGTTGTATTTATTTTCCCAGCAAACTGTGCAATTTCTGATAATTAGCTGAAGCATTTGCTTTATTTTAGGGAAAAACATATTCTGAAGTTATTTGTTTATAATTTTCTTGCAAGGATCTATGAGCGCGATTATGTTCTAGGTTTACCCTTTCTAACTGACCATCTTTAATCGTTAAGTCTATTACAAATTCTGTGCATACATGAATCTTATTAGTTGAAAGTGATTAAGTATATCGTCTTGTATTTCTGCTAAAGTGCTTAAAACGCATTGTATTTCATTAACAACTTGCTGATTGACACAGATTTGCAAAGTTAACCAAAAATTGATTTTATCGTTTCAGAAAAAAATATTTCGCTGTGTACTGTTTCGGAGTCTGTCTGACTAAAATTTTTCATATACCGACGAGACAATGCGTAAAACCCAATATTTTCTTTTCCAGGCTTATAAAAGAAAAGTGGAAAAAAGTTGGCAATAAGTGCTTGCCATCTTTTAATTTTAAGATTCCGATTTTTATCAAAAGTAGCAGAAGTAAGCGGTATATGGTCGGTAAATATATGAATATTTTTTACAACATACAAATAATTTCGTAATTCCTGTAATGACCACACAATGGACAGCAGCTTGCACTCGTTTGTAGCATAGTTTTGTCCGGTAGCGGAAAGAGAGGTCTGCACCTATGGCATTAGAGCTAGCATCAGTCGTTAGCGCGAAGGGCTCGAAGGGTGCTGAAGAAGCACATCGTCTGATGCTAAAAAAAGTTCTATTTTATCAAAGACATCGACTGCCTCTTGAGACAAATGAATTTTGACGCGTTTCGATGTTTTCAAACTAACATTGCTATTGTTACCTCGAAGATACGAAGTAAGTGGTTTAACGATGTCAGCATAATTTTTGACAAATCTGCTATAGAAGCCTGCTAAACCAACGAAGGACCTCAATGCTCTAAGCGTTTTTGGCACTTGGAAATTAAGAATGTCGTTTACTTTCTTCTTGCATGTTTTGATTCTGTTTTGTGAAATAACGAATCCAAGAAACTTAACCTAAGGTTAAAAAATCTTGATTTTGTTGTTGAGATTCGCATTGCTGTGTTTGCCAATTTTTAAGTACTTTATCGATATCGTGAATATGGGTTTTTGCATCTAGTGAAAATTTAATGACAACGTCCATATAAACAAAACAAGTTTTCCCTATTTCATTGCGTAATATGTCGTCAATAGCCCGCTAAAATACAGGGTGCATTTTAAGACCAAAGGGTAAGCGACAGAATTCATATTAGCTGTTATTCACGCTGAACGCTGTTTTATGTCTGTCTTTTTCGGCCAAGATAGTTTGATGAAATCCGGATTTTAAGTCAAGTGTTCGAGATAACTAAATTTGATATAATAACGGTTATATCCGGCATTAGATATTTATCCGGGACTGTAAAATCATTTATTTTACGGAAGTCAATCACCATTCGCAAGTTTTGTCTGCCATGGCAATAAACTCCTTTTTTGTTAACCACATGAATAGTCATATTATATGGCTAGAAAGATTTCCTTTTAATGCCGTCCTTAGGAAGGTTTTTTAGTTATTTATTAATGAATTCTGATGCAGAAATGGGATAAGGATAGATACGAGAATATATTGGCTTTTGTTTGGTTAAATTTATTGTAGCTTCGGCATGCGTGTTAGCTAGCATTTCAATAATTTTGAATTTTTTTGAATTTTTGGATATCAAATTCATTTAGAAGATTTTATGGAATGCTATTTTTATCAATTTCTTTTGAGTTAACAGGGTTGCACGAAAAATGTTTAATTGATTCTTTTCCAAATTTGTAAAAAAGTATTCCATTTTTGGTATCAATTAAGGCTTCAATTTTTTTTTAAATCGTACCCTATTATTCCGTCAAATGAATTAGGGGACGGTAATATAAAAAAAATTGTTTTTTGATTAAGCAGGTTTAGTAGTAGATCCATTTATTTAATATCAAAGGGGTTTTATCTGATTTCACACCTTTAGGAAAATTAAATATTCTAATGTCGTACCTATGTCAACTAAAATGTTAAGCTCTTAACTATTAATTGATTTTTTTCACAATATATGGCAAGAGCGATTTTATGCTAAGAAATTAAAATCACCTATTGCATCATTCGCATATTCACTACCGGAAAAATGTTCGCTTTCATAAATGCTCTCATTTGTATGTGTGTAGAAAAAATCGATATAAAAAATTATAGAATGCCAGAATATTTTAACAATAAATTTAGAAATACCAATTATACAAATATAATCCCGTTATGATATGCTCTCTTACGCGATGTATATTTTATTGTATCAATGACGAGAATATGAATGAAAGCCTAAAGAATAATATTAATTAAGAAATACAAATTATACAAACAAAAGCCCGTTTTGATATGCTATCTCACGCGATATAAATTTTGTTGTATCAATGACAAGAATATAAATGATAGTGTAAAAAAATAGTTTTAATGAAGAATTAATAATACAGAAGTTAATTTGTTAATTGAAGCTCCCTTACGTGATGTAAATATTCTCAGTTTTCTCAATGATAAGAATGTGAATGATAGCGTAAAAACTAAATTTAATTAACTAATAATAATAATAAAAAACTAATCCCATTTTGAATGGGTCTCTTGCATTGTAAAACGTGATGAAAGTGTCTTCAGTTATCTCCCGTCTTCAGCTTGTCGTCAATATGAATTTATTTTTAATAATTTCTTCTTTGAGTTTGTAATTTGTAAAATATGTTTTCTCAAATTGAAAAAATATTGATCTTGTTTCAAATTATGTTCTTTCTTTTTTGTTTAAACGAATGAGGAATGACTTTCAGTTTTTTGTTTTTTTTTTCTGTCGTATAGAAATGCACTTATTGTTTCTGCAATATTTCACATGCTATTTACGTAAAATTTTAATTGATACCTTATTCTGTTTATATCTTATATTTTACGTTTTTTATTTTATCTTTTACAAACGAAATGTTCTAATTGTATTAGTAGATACTTTTTGTAATTACTATTATTCGTAGTAAAGTTTACTTTTAAATTATTCTAAAAACACCTAGGAAGTAAATCGAATTTTCGAAAATGATTTTAGGCCAAGCAAATATATTAGTATGTAGTTCTTTAAGAATAAGATTAAACGATTACGTTGGGTGACTTTTAACTGAGTACAGGATTTTGTGGAATATCACACAACGTTTCACGTGGTTTAACTAAAAATCTTGTCTTAAAAAAAATGAAATAACGTGTTTTCTTGTCAAAATGCGGCTGACTCTTTCATTGATCACTCTATTTTACATGAATTCCTACTTCTCTGGCGTTGCCAGAATATAAAAATATTTAATTGTTAGATACTTACAAATCTCCAATTGAGAATTAAGTGTAATATGTTAGCAGGATGTTAACTTATACTTAACCGTTTTATACTTTTGGATAATTATATTTACCATAAATATATCGTACAAAAGTATAAAGTGGCTCATCTGGTAAAACAATGAATTCCATATTTCCAAATGCCCATTTGTCTTAGTACATGTTTACCTAAAAAGAACGAAGCTTTTTTGAAACAGTAACCATAAAGCAATGTCACTTTCTAATTAATTACTAAGCAACATCGTTCTAAGTTATCTTTACAACCCTAAAATTTCTATTAACAAATAAAGAAAAGTTTATTCTATTTCTAAAATAAAAAGTGAATTTCTTTATATAAGGGACACTGATATACGAATTCTTTATATCTTATAGCGCTACAACACAATAATTTGCAAAAGAACAACTCAAACTTTTCAGTTCTGCTAAGCTTTTGTCCATGAAATGATAAAAAAATAAACACAATTAGATGGCAGCAATGATAAAATTATTATTTTTGTATTTCGTTTAGTTACTAAAATGATTTAAGATATAAACACTTATTTTTAGCTCATATTAATATTTTAATGACTAAACATCATTTACATAATTTCTATGCTTCACAAGGCAAAAACCACGATAATGATATGGTAGTCATTATAGGAAATACAATAAAGAAAAAGAATTACAATAAAATACATCGTGGCATACGCTCAAATATTAAAAGTGTTCAAAAATTCACAAGAAAAGACAGACTTAAAAATTTTTAGCAACTACTATTTATTGGTGCTGGCTTTGCTTTTCATAAAAATCAGCGAATTAAGAAATCAGACATGTAATAAAAAAAAAAAAGAAAATTATCCACGATTGAGCCTAACTGAGCAAAATGAAAACATATTTATTATTGGTTAGGGAAAGGCATTTTGTTGTTTTCTTTTAATTCAATAAAATGGCTTCTCATAAAATTAAAATTCGTTAGAGGTTCGTTTTTCAGTAAAAGTGGTTGCGCTAGTATCTTTAGTCAGTTTACGTGTAAGATAACTCGAATCGAGCACTCATAAACACGATTCCATTATCTAAACTTCAAGTTTCAGTAAAATGCATTTCGAACAAAGATTATAAAATATCTGAGTATGTTTTTAAATTGTATAGCGCACGTACATAATCGTCTTTACTCAAGTAACGCAAATTTCATACTACGCTGTGACAAAATCTCTAAGTTAAGAACAAACTAAAAAAAAAATTAGAATTCTTCTTGCAAAATTTGGGACCAGAAAAGATAAAAAATTTCACATTTTCCAAGGTCTTGGTCTGCAAGATATTTAATTAGGATAAGTGCAGCACATGTGAATAAATAAATTTTTTGAATTGAGAATGTCTTATTACCCATGTGATCTCTCAGTCTGGGATTTGATAACATTTTTTTTATCATGCGAAATTTCAAGTGAGAAAAAAAACAGCGCCACGACCAAACATGTAAGGAAAAAAAATATTCAACATAGCTTCAGGAAAATTTAGCTACATTTTTGAAAAATACTCACCGAAAATGTATGCTTAATAGCGCTGTTTCCGCTATATCAGTATGTATATGATTTAGTAAAAATTAATTTAGAATAATGTAAATTTTAACGACAGTTAGGAACACGATATAAAAATTCCATAAAAAATGTCCTTCTTTTCAATGATTTTAAAAGTGCACTTTATGGTAAAAATTATATTAAAAAATTTTAGGCGCAATAGCAAATAATAATAAAGTAATCCGACTTTGGAAACTGTAGAATTTAACTCAATAGGGATTTAAAAAACGTTTATTAGTTCTGAGAAAATATTTGGAAAAATCTTGTTGATTAAAATATCAGCGAATAAAATTCTGTGAGTACATGGTATCTCTAATTAAGGATTACTAAGCAGATTGATGCAAAGATATCCAAACGGTAAGGAAGAAATATTTTCTTCTTTTCATTTAAAACACATGTTTAATTAATACTTTACTAAGGATATAAAACCCAGTTAAAATAAAAATAATAGAATTCCGATTTTCATTGAGCAAACAAAACCATAAAATTCCTTTAGTTTCAGGTGTTAGTGACATTAAAAAAAAGAGAATAATAACTTTTACTCTTGCAATAATTTTTATAGCTGTTTTTGTTAATGAGTAAATTTTCCAACTAACTTGGAAAAGAAAATTTTAATGGTTTAACAGCTGGTCGTTCATCGTAAAAAATTCTTACTACTTTTTCTGATTTTTTATTGAAAGCAGGACATAACAACTTTACATTAAAGCATCTAAAGTACGTTTATATGTGCAAAGCAGAAAATGTATTGCTTGTTTGTATGTTTCATTGTCGGAAAACTATAGCTGGTTGAAATTTTGTACAAATGCCTGGCTCTCATTGTTGATTCGACAGAATGTTGCTTTTTTATACTTCTGTCTCACAACTCAGTCATTTCTAAACCGTTTTTTATCTTTCACTATTTAAAAGGTATCTCTATAAAGCATCAATGAGTTTTACACGTATTATTGTCTCTATTAAAATTAAAAAAGAAACTGCATAGCACTATAGCTCCCAATAGCACAAATTGGTACTAAATCTAAAATTTAACGTTTTCCCTATAGGTAACTTAAATTGACCGTTATAAGCCTAGCGTTTTAACGCGTTATAAACAAAACGTCTAAAAATTGCTTAAGTCTTCTACAACAGTAAGTGTAAACATCGAATTTAGTTGGGGACCATTTGATTTCAAAATAATTTTTCCTTTTATTGCATTAAAAAATTTTATAGAAAAGTAGGTTATTCAGTCAAAATTACCAGTGCATGGCAAGCAAATTAATTTCCGCTCTATTTAGCATATGAATTTGCTGCATATGATGCAATTCTTATCCCATTTAGTTTTGCATCAGCTACATGTCCCACGATTTCTAGTTGATGAAAATTTTGTAACACCGCAGATGTTCTTATTTCAGTCAGAAAGTACGTACCATCATGTACTCTTCAGCCAAAGATAGACTCAGCCGCCGTAAAAATTCTGGTCTCCTCCGATTTACATCAACTTATGCCCATGAAACATCGATTTCAAAAAATAATTTATATGCATTCAGTGCGGATGTGTCAATCATATTGGAAAAGAAAAAATTTGAACATCGATTTGTTTTTCGTTTACTATTGTAGTAGGCAATCATATAATCGAGAGTATCTATGCCTCCTAGGATAAAAGAATAATAGTCAGAGGTTACACTAACAAAAAAGTTTTGTCAAATCTTTTGTTGAGTTATAATAAGAAACAATTGCAAGTTTTTTCTTTTGATCATTATAATCAATATCCGATGTTTTGTGCATAGTACTTATCAAAATAGTACTTTCATTTGTATGCCCGATGTAGGATACCGAAGTTTCAGTTTCATTGAGAGCAAATGTTAAAGTACATAAAGGAACTTTTTTGCAAATTACCAATTTCGTAGGGATAAATGTTTTATTTTTTCAATTGGTTTCCACATATGTCAGCTTTCTTTCTAGAAGTTTTTTTTTGCCAATTCGTAAGAGGAAAAAAAATTATCAGCAGTAATGTCTTGACCTTTTATGCCTTCAGTAAAATTCAATACGACGCGCTCTGTCTGATTTTTTCCTCCTGTTCATTTTCGGTTTTCAGTGGTAGGGTTATATTTTCCACACATATCCTGTTTTAGAGTTCACAGCCATCCAAAATTTTCGACCATATTTAGCAGGCTTTGAGGGCATGTATTGCCTAAAAGAGCAGCTTCGTCAAAAGACCACCAACTGTTCGTCAGTAATAACATTTTCATGACAGTTGTAAAGCATTGGAAGAAGAACTTCCCAGCGATTCCATATATCACGAACAGGAGCGAATTTATCACTACATTGTCTCTGCCGGCGGGCCATTGTATCATCGAAGCGAAGCGAGCTCGAAATCATATGAAAATAATTCTAAGTCATAACTGCCTGGAAGATAAGGCGACTAAAACGTGCATCAAATAAACCATATAAGTCATCGTTTTTTCTGCTATAAACGCTCGCAAAAGTAAATATGGCAATGTATGTGTGCAAATTAGATTTCTCTAAGTCTTTCCACCTATTATCAAATTCGACTCTCCCATATTTGTTGGTATTTTCAACTTTTATTTTGCCAAAACTGGGGGAAAAATAACAAAAAAGAAGATAATATATTATTGCTCTATATTTGCAAATCGTGTTGGCCCGGGCTGTACGGATATGATATTCTCTGCTGAGGCTCCAATCTAACAGTGTAATTTATTTTTTGCAATATAAAATAAATCAATATCATTGGCTTATGAAACATCTTCACCTTATGATTCAAACACCTTTGCAATACTTTCACATTCAAAATTTTTATCCAAAACACTGGCAATTAATATATCAGGGATACTTTAATTTAAAATTTGAGCCCTATCGTCGTAATTTAAATTTTACCGATTTTCAATTTTTTTAACAAAGCAAACAGTTTTAAAACTCAACGCCAACTAAAGTAAAACTAATATTAGTACCTTGACGAGATAGATTTGTGGAATTACAGAAATAATGCAAACTCAATACGATGCAATAAAACGGCATTTCTGTAAAGCAAAAATAATTGAGGGAATCACAGAATTTTAAATCAGCCTTACCAATAAAATTATTTTTACAATATGTCATTGTTACTTTTTTTTTTATTATAAATATTTATGTATATTTAAATTAACCAAGCATAATTAAAAAATATTCGAAATAATCAATTTCATATTAATATTTTTTATATAAGAACGGAAGGGTAAGTTAAATTAAAAACTTTTTGTTTATAAATTAATGTACATAAATAGTCCAAAAACAAGTTTAAGTGCATTTGTTGTGTCTAAAGAATGGTATAGACCAAAATGGTCTCATACCTAAGATTTGGATTTTTCTTCTCCACCTAACAGCAGGGTTAAAACGTTGATGTAGTAGATGGCCATACCAAGTAACATTTTTTTAATGCTTAAATTCACCATTATTTTTTATAATTCATTGTTTGGGTCTTACCATCTTCTTTTGTTGTTTCAAGTCTTAACAAAAAAAATTTCAAACCTTAATAAAAATGCAATTTTTCAATTTGTAACACTTTTATTTCACGATTTTCTACAACTCAATTATTTTGTGGTTATATTTTGTTTGAAGTAGAAAAACAGGGCAGAGTTAAAACTTTAATACTTTGAAAAAGGAGTAAAACAGAAAGCAATTAAAAAATACTTAAACAGTAATCTTTGTGAAAACAAAACAATGCACTACAATATTCTTAAGAAAACAAAGGAAACTTTGCCATATATTTTAACGAAAGCATATTTATATAAATGAAACTACAAATGTTCGAGTTTTTAATAAACCTATAGAAACATGTGGTCAGCTGCTTTTTGACTAGGGATTAAGAGAAGCTGCTTACAGTTTTCCAGGAAAATTTTGTTGAATTCCTAGGAAATAGGAAGTTTAAAATCATAACATTTTCAAAAAATAAACTCTTTTATAAATATTTTTCTTTTAACATTTAAAATTTTTCATATATCTCGTTTTGTGATAATTCTACTAGATAAGATATTAAACGAAAGCTTTTTAATTTCTTTGCAAAGAAATTTGAGTTATTCGAAGCCAATAGCATTCGAACAACGAATATAAATAATCTTTATGACACATTGTTGGCAACAAAACCGACCTTAGTAAAATTAAAAGCTTTTTTCAATTATTTGAAATTTTTCAACGATCACAAGAAACAGAATGTCTTGTTCATTCGCAAACGCACCAACAGTTGTTAAATCATGTGTTTCAAAAATTGATTAATAAAATAATTTTATTTTTTTTAAACTTGGTAATCTCCCGTTATATAGTACAAATGTGCATATCGTAACCTTGATATAAAAAGTTTCTAACTCATTTTTTTTAATTCAAGTTTTATACATTTTTCTATAAATGATTCTCAAATGCAATACCAACAGATTAAAAAGGGTGTAACAGCATTTAATTGCTTGGAGAATACAAAAATACAATGCGATAAAAAAAATTCCTAACAACAAAACTGTACGTTTTATTAAGTTTTTTCCTTTTCCTGTAAGGAAGGGCAAACATTAATTAGAGCTTTTCTGAATTAAGGAAACGATATGTAAATTTCGTCACCTGCATTATTTAGCAATTATTATTATTGTTTGTTTGTTTTCCCTATTTTTGACACATATAATGATTTTTAAACAAATAAATTGCCTGCTGTTTTTTATATATTGTATTTGTTGTAGACTTACATGTACTTAATATAGATCTCTTTTGCAGAGCATGCAACTTAAAATTAATAAGAAACTAGATTTACTCAAGTTGGTATCTTGGGATGCGTCCTATAACTCTTGTTTATATCGAAGTTGCCAACTTGCATAAACATAAGCAAGATGAGCTAATACAAATTCTTATTGCGAAGATAAGATTGCAATAATCAACAAAATTACCATATTTTACCCTATTTTTTTAAATTGTTAATAGATATTTAACTTGCAAAGCTCATGTGGAAGCGAAAATGCCACATGCGAAATTAAAAAACAAATCATTCCTAAGCTTTGATTGCTAAATATTTCTATATTATGCAATTATACAATTTAATTGTTACTATAAAAATCGTTTATCTTTAAAATTAAAAAAAAAGAAAGAATCTAAAATTAAATTTAAAAAATATATAGAGATATAAAAAAATTAATACTGACTGTTCCTCATGGATTGAGTTTAAGGCACCGCACAATGCTTAAATTTTTCGCATTTATATTCTCTATTGAATTAATTTAATAAACAAAACTAATGATTATTTAAAGTTAATCTCTCGAAACTTAGTTTCCACTGAAAAGCAAAATCATTTTTTCTAAGATAAAACCAGCAATAGTGCTATATTCGGCTATGCCGAATTTTAAATGCCCTTCAGCGTGTATGTAGTGTAGTGTAGTGTAGTAGTGTAGTAAATTTAGTCAAGTAACTCCAAAAAACAAAAACAAAAATTGGGGTGACAATGTATTAAAAAATAAGAAAAAAATAAGTACTACATAAAAGTTTAGATACAAATGTTAATGGCTCTTAATTGATTATGTATTTTTAGTATTTTCTGAAAGGTCTCCTCGAAAGCTTTTAAATGATACCCATATTCATATCTTAATAAATATGGTGCACAAGCGTAATCTTCTATGAAAATGTCAGAGGCTCCAAACTTGATTATTTTTTCAAAATTTTGATTCTCTGTCGCCCATATATTTGTGTTTTTGATATAAAAACTAAATAAAATAGCGTCAACAAAAAGTCATATTTTAATTAATATATTTTTTTCATACAAATTTAGTTAGCGCTAAATTTAATCTTTGTACTCTGTGTAAAGATGTTAAAAAAACACTACATTTAATATACTACAATAATTAAAATTAATATGCATATTTCATGATTTTTAATGTTTTAGAAATGTACAAACTGTTTTACATTTAATTGTAAAATACTGACTATATAATTGATTTTTAAAGTGCTATTAACTCGATTACTATAAAAATAACATAAATAAAAATGATTGTTACCTATTGCCTATTGTTTTTTTTTTTTTTTTTTTTTTTTTTTTTTGTTGTGTAACTTATGCCCTGTGCATATAAGATTTATGCAAATAAATGTCGGATTATCATATCCCTAGACTCCTAAAAATTTTCGTTTTATGGCTTTCAATTCCATCTGTTGAAATTATTTTAATAACCAATAGGTTTCACCAAATTAATTTATTGTTTAAAAAATATTAAAAGGTGTTCACACTTTTAATTATGATTTTCAATTCAATTTGTTCAATTTTTTTCTCGCGTTAAATTTAATTAAAACAATAACGTAGATGTACGTGATTTAAACATAATATGAGTGCATAATGTCAAAATGAAATATTTATTATATTGCACGCTCTCAATTACAAAGTTACACAGTTATGTTTTTACTCTTTTTTAATGAAAATAAAGTCAATTATTTAACAACTAGTATTGTGCTGCTTATGTTTTTTTTTTTTCTTCTGGCATTGCTTTATGCGTTGTTTTTAGTTAAGAACTTGTATGACTATAATAAATAACACTGGTCAACAAAATTTTTTCTGTCCCAGACATGTTGTAGGGGATTATAAATGTTTGTTTCGAACTGATTTTCAATTTAAGCAGTTATTTTATTTATAACATTTAATTTTCTTAAGAAACCTGCATTAATTTGGCGTCACGGGAGTTTTACCAAATAAAACGTGAATTAAAATTTAAGAAAAATGGTTGCCTATTTAACATTTGGATAGTTCTTTTTCGAATCATTCATCCTTTAATTTCCTGCAATTTCCTGCTAGCATCGAAATTCCTAAACTGCCATTTAAGCAAAAACAATGATAACTTATTATTGATTTTAACACAGCGATTAAGAGATTAGAGAGGCATGAACAACGTACCTGACAGGAAAGCTTAATTTTCACCTGCTAATGATATTGCGGTATACAAAGGAAATAAATTATGAATTTTGTTATAGAAAAAAATAAACGTTCTGATTATCCAAAAGTTCAATGCTCTTTAAGAATTTTTTTTTTTAGAAAAAAATCTGTATTGATTAGTGTATTTAAAAAGTTGTTTATATTTTTTACTTTGCTTATAGCATGTTCACACGGCAAAATGAAGCACTTGCTTCGCTCTTCGAATCATGATTGCGAAGCACGCTGTTTACACGACACATGCTACATGCTTCGATTGGACATCTGCACAAAAACTAAAATAACTCTCAAATAATTTGTTCAAAAACTTTATTTTTCTTTTTAATTTTGTTTGTTTGTAATTTATTACATTTAAAATTTTAATGAAATTAATTGTGTTTTATATTACACATATCCACACACCACTTTAAACATTGTTTTTCTCTTTTTGTTTACATTTTATACAGATAGTTCAGATAAACGTGCGATAAAAATTAGAGAAGACATAAATTTTTCATGCTTCGTAAGTAGATTCAATATGAATCTACCAGCTTCGCTCTCATAATTTTGTATGGCGAAGCAAGTAGATTCGCTCATGATTGGAGTGTGAAGCAAGAATAGAGAGCGAAGCAGGTGCCGTGGAAATATACTGTTATGCTATTAATGTTAAAAATACATGGACAATATACTTTACATTAATTATATTATTTAAAGAAAGAGAAAAAGATCATACAAGATCAGTTAATATTTGACCATCTATCATATAACTTCTTTAGTGAAGTATTAATGGTTGTTAAAGTGACTATTATAAATGTAGTAACTATATTGTCGTAAACGACCAACAGGATATTAAGCTACAAACCTAAAACATTATTATTGTAAAAATAAGCACTCACTTTCATTTGTTTTGTTTGCACATATATTATAACTGTTCAAGAATACTACTTAATATAAAAGAGCTTAATTTAAAAAAAAAACAATTTAATGCCGCTGTATAGGCTTTTATTTTCTCTTTTACAACGTTGTATCTATAAACCAATACTCCCTGCAAGCATTTTTTTATTGAAAAATCACTATATCGTTACTTCATGGCGTTGAAATGTGTTGCAAATGCAAACGAATTCTGATATATGTGTTAATTTACAAATGACTAAATTGTTACAGAGAGTGGTCCGAACAAAACACTCTATGTTAATCTATACATATGATAAAACTTTACTGCTATTTGTTGGTGAAAATTCGTGGTTTTCAAAGCAATATTTTTTTATTTTTTTGGATTTTTAATAGTTCTTATCTTAAGCCCTTAAAATTTTTTTTTACGGATTTGAGACCTTTGCAAAAACCCAATTTAACAAAAATCATACTTTTGTGTTGAATAATTACTGTATTTTTTAAGTTATTTTAAAAGTATATTGGTTAAGTACAAACTCTTTTCCCATAGAAAATGTAGACTTTGCTGTTGATTGAAAATTCTGGCTGCAAAAAGTCAGCCATCATCTCAGAATAGCAAAAACTATTCACGGTAACTGCTTGGCTGATATAATTTTTAGACAGTTTCGGCCCGTTTTCGCCACCAGCCCATAAAACACACCAAAGAGTCACTCCTGTGGTGAAAGTGTGTCTAGTCGCTAAAGATTTTTTTACGTTTTCACCAGAGAGAACTACTTAGAAAATATTAATTCGACAAATATGTAATTTGTGATGCAATACAACCACTTTGAAGTTGAATATAATAAAAATAATTTTAATTTATAGAACTTTAGGTTCTACAAAAAAAATGTTTATTCAAATAATAGTATTTGATATTAATTAATATTTGCACCGTTTTTTAGACGATGCGCTATTTGTACGTTCAACATTGGCTAGTACCGATGATTTTCTGCGAGATATACAGTGTGTAGGGTGTGTTGTGGATTTATTTTGTTTTTATTTTGTTAATTAACAAACTCATTAATCCCAAACAAGGCCTCATCACTGAACACAATTTTAGAATAAATTGATAAAATGAATTGATGACTGGTTTTCAAAGTAAATATGGATAAAATGGTATTGATGCTCGAACGTCAATCTACTTGTGGTAATTCGCCTGAGTACACTAATAATAAATATCGAAAAGAGAAAGCATTATGATAGTTGGCTTGACAGTTAAACCTTTTAAAGATATATCAAGAACAAAACAACTAGCTTTTTCACAAATAATTACCACTAATAATCAATAATTCAAATAAAATAAAATTATTAATATTATTACTAATGTTATTAATTTCAAAGGAAAGTTATGTCACAAGTAGTTTTATAAAAATATTAAACCTGTAGTAAAATCTTTTATTTAAATGAATTTTAAAAATAATAATAATGAGAAAAATTTTAAGTTATCAATATTTTTAATATTATGCAAAACAAAACGTACTTTTTTTTCTAATAAGCCGTAGGAGGAGGAATTTTTGAATAAACACCTTTATCCGCACTGATTCATCCTACACTCGGCGTATGATATTGTTTGTAGAATAGGAAATTTGGAAATATGTCAACAGCAAAATTTAGTGTAGACGTACAGGTGGAACTTATTCATCAACAGCTCGGAAAGAAAAGTTGGCATGCCAACTATATGAATTAAAACCACTATTTGAATCTCGAAATAGAGTGTCTGTAAGTTTGCTTAGTAGTGCTTGTTGGTACCTGTTTAATCCCATGTTTTATGGTCCTGGCCATATTGTGTCCAATTCATGAAAACAAGTTGAGGATTCTACTATTGAAACAGATTTTTCTAATTTTAATTTAACAATTACCCACATTCTCAAAATTATTAAGAGTGGTGTAACCTGGCAGTTTATTCTCCACACCTGCTCGTCTATTTTTTGTCGGCACGCTTCAAAATTTTCTGCGACATTATTAACATTTCGCATTTACATCATACGAGCACTAAGATAAGTGTTCAGTAATTCTACAATATTTGCTCGGTAGTTTTGTCCCAAATTATTTACAATATAATATTACTTTTATGTTTTTATAGCAAGCCCACAAGGACTTCATACTATAA
The DNA here is from genome assembly GCA_937654795.1 of Cistogaster globosa. NCBI lineage: Eukaryota > Metazoa > Arthropoda > Insecta > Diptera > Tachinidae > Cistogaster > Cistogaster globosa. The sequence goes on along the minus strand of OW569405.1, from coordinate 30,038,401 downwards.
TCACAAATGATTATTTTCGTCGAGAGTATCATATTTTGCGCAGAAAAACGTACTAACGCCCTTTGGTGATCATTACAGACGCATTTTTAAAACTTATTTTGTATATTTATAATTTAATTTAATGTAAAAAGCAATTGGTTTATTTATTTATAATTTTATTTCAATTTAATTGTTTTATGCTTTCCAGGTGTTTATCGCTCAATTGCTTATTCTTTACCTATTTGCAGTATGTGTAGCACAACGACATTTTAAATTATAAGCAAATAATAAGGTACAGTCACATTATGACATTAGCTGTGTCATTGGAATTTTACTATAAACATTACTTCTTGCCTTCCATTTCCTTTGCCTAAATTATTCATTGCCTTTTAGAATTATATTATCTTTCTTTATTATTAAGAGCTTACAATGCTTTTCCTATACTTTTCTTCCTTTTCAACTGGGTGTTTTTATTTTACTTAAAAAATATGCAAATGTTCAATATGTAAAATAATATTTTTAAAAGACCTTAAATATTTAAAACGTGTTGAATGTTTAACATATTTTCCTGCTGTCATTGACATCAAATCACTAATAAAAGAATTAATACTCTAACATATGTTTTACATCTTTGATTATCTTCGTACATTCAAACAAGGTTTTTTACTTTAGGGAATTATATTTTATTCGATTTTTAATTTGCCTTCTCAGTGTATATTTTTAAGACTTCTTTTTGCTTGTGCTATTATTTTTCTCACTTTAATAATATTTTGCAAACAAATAACAGGGATAATAAGGCTTATTTTCATAAAAAATATGTTATGAGTTTTAATAATTCGATATTTGTATGTTTTTGTTTGCTTTAGTTTAAGTATGAGGATACCTTTATATTAATATTAATATATTTTGAATGTAAAAATTAACATAACTATGTGGGGAATAATAATATAAAAAAAATTCATAAATAGAAAAGTATGTGTAAGTTTAACAGGCTTTTAAATTTATTTTATTCTACGAAAATTCATATTGTGAAGATACATTGGTTATACTAACTGGCTGAACTTTATCTTAATAACCTTTCGTATGTAATGTAATAAGTTATTAAATTAAATTCTTAGAAAGTATGAAAGAAATATTGTAATACACACTTTGTTTAAATTTAAATTTTTTATCGATAATGGTTCTAAACTAAGCCCATGTACATCAAAATGCATCAGCTTGTATACGTACTAGGATAATCGACATAGAGTATGTACTTGTACTCTGTGTAATTTTTATGTTTTTATTTATAACGGTTTATGAGGACACCCTAAAATTAATAATATTTATGTTTATTTTTAAGTTTTATATTGTTGCCATAGCTTAGTAAGCAATACATGCTCTATGTATCTATAAATTTTCAAAAGATACGGCTGTACATCTTATAATAGTAGATATTGGGACTACCTGTAATTTCCAATTTCATATTTTTTTATGTGTACTTAACATACTGTGGGATTTTCAAGTATTTGACTACAACGGCATAAAAACCAAGGATATAACAAAAATTGAAAATAATATAACGTCATCTTTAGAGATACCCTATATTTTGGTTTATTTTTATAACTTTTTGTTAGTGTATAGTATTGGGTGTGCACTACAGTTAAATAGACAAATAAAACCAATCTTCAAGCACCAATTTTCGATTAAAAGAAGTGAAATCGGTTCAGATATTACTGAACAATGCGGGCACAAATAAAATTCCAAGTATTTTATTAAATTACCAAAGTGCTTTTGCTGAAGCGTTTAGAAAAATAAGAAAATGAATTAATTTTTTTTTTACTTCTTACACCTACAATAAAAATTTTGATACTTTTGTTTACTTATCTCCGCAAATAAAATGTTCATTTCGTTAACTTTAGCTTTTCTAAAATTCAGTTTAAAGTTCCCAGAAATCATAAGATTTGGCCATAGCAATGACCTTTTTCAGCAATAATAAATTTTACTGCTTTTTTATAACAGCATTTGGTTATTTCGTAAAATAAGTATCTTTAATCAGGCATGATGAAAAGGAAACCAATTTTACAAATGTTAATGTCTGCTAAAGATTTTGAAACAATTTCTATTCCATTAAAAAATAAAAAAAAACCTATTTTTTTCCATTACTAATTACACTTAAAAACGTGCATTAAAGGAAAATTATTTTAGGTAAGCACTTAAAAACACCCCTTTCCATACTATCCGCAAAAAATAAAATAAAGTTTAATTGTAAATTTAGATTAGATTCATTCTCCATTTAAGTTTTAATTTTGAGCATTTTTAATGGCCTTAATACAAATAAAAGAAAAAAATGTTAAAAAATTGGGCCATTTCTTCGAACTCCTTATGCGTTCAATCTATCTTTACAACTGCGAAAATAAACCGTTGGAAACCATTTGAGTAGACTTAAATGTTGCATAATTTTTTTTCTTTTTTTGTTAGTAGAAATCAAATTTCTGAAATCTTTTGTAACATTAAGGTTAAACAAAATAATGGAGATTTTGTTATTCTTTTCTTTGTTGCCTTTTTGAGGTTAAATTCAATTACTCTTATGACCCTTTAGGTCACAACCATTGATTTTTTGTTTTAAAGAATTTTATATTTTATTTAGTAATTTTAGCTATGGGACCTAAAAGTCCATTATATAAATAATTTAAATTCTACATAATATATGTTCATATTCATATGTACATATTCAGAATGAAACAATAGCACGCAGCCTCCTCCGTCACTTCTTCTACATAGCACATTCACCGGCAAAGTAAAATAGCTAATAAAATGGCTACATTTTCACCACCTGTTCCTTGCTCTCTTCTATCCCTTTCCAAAAGAATATAGCACGATTACACACTAATTAAATAGGCATTATTGCCTGAAGTGCTACTTTTCTTAAAAAAAAATGTCTAACATAAAAACCCAATTAGGGTATAAAAATTATTGATTATAGTTGAGTTTTCTTTGACACTTCTGAGCGGTTATAATAGCCGTTAATACACTCGTTTTGGAGTCGAAAATTATTGTTTTTTCGGTAGAAAATGATACCCTATCCTTGACTCTTCTCTACGATTCCTTTATGACTCGTGCTTTTGACTAATTTTTGAAACTTTTAAATCGCAATTTTAATCAAACACGAAAGTTTTCGAGTCAATTTTTAGACATAATTCTAATCGTATGCAAGTCTGTTTTGAATCATGTTATACGAACATTTCTAATTTCTTTTAATCAAACATGACACAAAACAAAAATAAAAAGCATCTTGTGTAGTCTCAAAAATCTCACATTGGTGTTTTTTGTTAAAATAGTCTTACAAACGCTTACTGGGTATTTTATTTTGCAAGACTATATAGGAACTTTAATAAATTTGTCATATTACCTCAAAACATGTGTTGATTTTACTTTTATTAACTTTATTTATTTATATTTTTTGTACGAAATATATAAAAAAACAAATGTTCGCCTCCAAAATTAAATCATTAAAAAAAAGTTTCGCTTAAAAAAGTTTTAATTACTTTTAACTGCCTATATGAATGAAAAAATAAAAACTGAAATCAAGATTTTTTCATCAGTGTTGTTATATTAAGGTAAAACAATAATGAAGTATATAGAAAAGTTTTTTTCTAGCCTATGATTTGATAGTAAGTATAAAAATAAATGTTTTTTTTAAATAAATTTCTGCTAAAACTCTCAACCACAATGAACTTAAATATATTAAAATTATATATCTTCAATAAACATGACAGATATCAGGCAATCTACCTGCATAATACCATTTAAATGGACACCATCCTAACGGACAAAACTACCGAAACCCACCACTAATACCTTACATTATCTAACCAGCACTAATCAAAACGCGGCTTGAAAATGATGTCTTTACATCGAAAGCGCTTGCCAATCGTATCAAATAAACAGCCTGTAACGACGGTCTTCACCGAAAGGTATGACAACAATGAACTTAATTTAAATGAAATAATATTATTATAGTTTATACTTTTATAAAATACCCATTAAAAAAAATGGACATCATTCTTAGAGAAGGGCATCTTATTTACATCCAAAAAAGCTAATATATATTTTGTTGGTTTTGTATGCTATTTTTAAATGTTTCTTTTTGAAATAACATGTTGATCTACTTCTTAGAGTTACATTTTTCCTTGCATAACGGTAACATTTTTGAATAAAACTTAACTTTTTTTAGTATTTAAAAAGCTATCCGCTAGTAGTAGTTCAATGCTGTTAAAAACCAACGACATGCCTTCAATGACATGCCTATGTAAAATTTTCCCGAATTGGCACCACTTCGTCAGTAGTTGATGCTGTGTTTTCATTACATTTTTTTCCTCACTTTTTTTACTGGGTAATAACAAAAATAAGGTTCAAGAGCAGAAGAAGTAATTTTTTAAAATACCGTATGTTAATCGTGCTTGATTCATTCATATATGTATAACTGTATTATTATAATCTCATATAATATTTTTTAAGTAAAACTACAAAATGAAATATATTCCTCCGGGAAAATAATACCCATATGGGCGCTTCGCTACTGCTCATCAATGGATTTTACCCAAATAGACAGTAGTAACTTAAACAAAAACACAGTTACCAGTAATACATTTCATTTTGTAGTTTCAGATAATGAATAATTCACGAAATGTCATAAAATATTTTTATCTGACGGAATTAGGCACAACTAAAGCCGATTAATATAAAAAAATAATCCAAATAAAAAATAAACCTCTATTTTCTATACGAGAAAATTGCATCTTAGATATTGCTTAATTAGCAACGGAGAAAACAAGACTAATTTCACTTTAATTAAGGTAAAGAAAAATCAAGAATTGCTTCTATACTTTTGTTCTTTTCCACCTACGAAATTACAATTGTTTCATGCTAAATGAAACTTAGCAATAAAATTCACTGCGTCAATACTCGTTAAATTTCTTTTTACGAAGACTAATATGTTTGTATTGTGTTCAGATACAAAGAAGTGTTAACAGAAATTTATTGCACTACACACGTTAACGTGTATATAAAGTCACCAGTAAGTATACAGCACATGTATTTACGTAACAATTGATTTTATTTGGTGAATTAAACACCTTCAACTAAAGTGGATAAAAGTTAAGGCTAAAAATTTTGCGCCTTCGTAACTTTAAGGATTGAGGTAAAAATAAAGTACCACATGAAACACGTTTTAATCAATTGCTATAAATCAATCAACGCTTTAATATTGTCAGCTTTGCTGCCAGCACACACACTCTCCTGCTGCTTCCTAAAGTAATGGCATGAATTTGATATTATGCATATGTTGAGAAAAATTGACACAATTTCGAAACAAGCACTCTTGTAATAAAACACAAAAGCAAATGTTTGGAAAAGAACATGAAGACGGAATAACAGACATTATTATTTATTGCTTCTCTATATTATTATCAAAGAATTTTGTTTAACATTATTTTTTACCAGCAATGTTCAGTTGTGTCAAATAAATTCATACTAGACTCCGGTAATTGTTGCACAATCTTTTTCAACTCTTTTTTTGTCATTTATTGTTTTTTTAAACCAATGCAATATTGTTTTGGAGATTTATGTTTTTTTTGTGATAGGTTTTCTTAAAACATATATAACATTAACTGAGTAAATATTTTATTTTGAAAACGAGCAAACGTATATAAAACTATTGATTTTGATTGAGGATTTTGAAAGTATTTTGCGTTAAAAAATCATAGTCACACAGTCTCGTAAGTTAAAAATTTCCTTAAATAAAAGAGTTTGTTGTACTCAGTTTATTTATTTTTTATTTATATATATATATTTTTTTCGTTTGCTTAAACAATAAATAACCATTAATACAATAAAAACAATAATAAAAAATCACAGAACACTATGATAATTTATTTTTTGTTTTTTGCACGGGCACTTGCAATTTAAAAATCAATATTTTAAATTACGGGAATATTTATAATAATTTTAAACTTTAAAAATTCGTGTTAATTATCCCGACCGTATTATTAAAATCATCGATATTGACTATTGAAGGTAAAAGCAAGTTTCGATGGCCAGTTCGCTACCGCTTACTTAGCTCTTCAGGAAACTTCTCATCATCATAGCGTTTTCTGATATTTTATTATTGTTTTTATTTTATTTTTCAACATCTTTTAACTTTAAAAAAAAATCAATTTTGATTATTGTTGTTTTTGCTTAACCTTTGATTTTTGTCTTTACTTTATTGTTTGGACAAAAATCTTTAGTTTATTTCAAAGGTAAGTGAGAAGTTTCCTGAAGAGCAAAGAAAGCGATAGCTAAATGGCCATCGAAACGTGCTTTCACCTTCAATAGTTAATATCGGTGATTTTAATAATACGGTCGGGATAATAAGCACAAATATTTAAAGTTTAAAATTAAATTAGTATATATTCCCGTGATTTAAAATTTTAGTTATTATTTGTTTACTTTTAATCATACTCTTGTTAATAAAAATATGTTATGGTTAAACATATTAAACTACTTAAGTTAAAAACAACAATGTGACATTTTTTGGCACAACAATCATAATTTTATGTTTGCAAACAAATTTTTATGATTAATGAAGTATTGCTAAAAACAACTAAAATTTTTTCAAATAAACAACTATAAATACATAGAACACAATATTGTGATTGTGTACATATCACAACCATATTCTTTGTTATTAAATAAAAACTTCCACAGAATCGTAAATTATTTTTTTTTTATTATTTTTCTTCATTTTTTATTAAAAAAATTGTCATAACGATCATTACCTTAGGCAGCCTAAAAACTTCCAGAAAAATCAATTTAAAAACTTATATCGCAACTCTCTTCTTCTGCCGGCTTCTGACATTTTGTTTTTCTTAGTTTTGACATTAGAAATGGGAGATTTACACCGATTATATTTTATTTCTATTGAACTGCTCTATGCATGTATGTATATATTATATAATTTTAGACCATTTCTCGTTCAATTATTTGAGAAGCAATCGCTTGTGTGGGCAAAATGGAAATAAATAAAAGTCGCTATAATTTGCTTCAACAGAAATAATTGAATTGTTCATTTTGTTTGCAACTAAATAAGAAAAGGTTTGCTTACATTTACACTTTTTTAAAGTTTTGTAAAATTTCACATTCCTTTTTAATGTTTCATATAATGTGTGGCTTGTAGTTGAAAAAACGGGGTAGCACCCCGCACTACTTTGGCATTTCTTAAAATACATTTTTAAAGTAACGATAAAAAGTGGTTAGTTTATGGAATTAATAGATTAAAACCAATTATTCTTGTAAAGTATTTTAAGATTCATTAGTCCCTTATTGAAATTTAGTAGTGATTGAATAGTGTAATACAGCCAACCTTTCTTTAATATAGACACGAATCGAATATAATAATAATATAATATGATATCAGTAGTTTTAAATATAAAGTTAAATTATTTTTGTTAGTATTCTTTAATTAAATACAAAGCATTCTGAAACCATATGATCGATAGAAGGATATTCCGATAAGTGCTTTATTTATCAATTACCTTATAATTTTCATCACAAAATCTATTCCGAAGAAAAATAAAAAATAGCTGTTTCTGTCGTTTGCAAAGTCAATATCTGATTGAAGGTTTGACGAAGAAATCATCTAGAAAATTGGTAAGTACATGGAAGAGTGGACAATTGAATTGTTTTGAGACTTCTTCCCTAAGGACGTTGGATACCATAATTGGAATTTTTTGCCATTAAAATTTCATTGACCTTAATTGAAGTAATTTCAATGCCAAAGAATTTAATTAGCATTTAATAATAACGATTTTTTTGGGGATCATAGTTTTATTTACTAATGGAAATTTAATTATAATGAAATCTTTAAATTGCTAATTATAATAGATAAAAAATTATAATTTTTATGAAACTCAAATTAAAGTATAAAAACTGTGCATTAAAATAAAAATTTTAACTAAGATATGTTAAAAATTTAATGTCTGAGATTTAAAGTTACTTAAATCCCAAGATAGTACTTGCTATTTGTAAAAGGAAGACATAAATTTGTTCTCCATATTGTATCTTTTTTCTAAGAATGTTAAAAAACATACATTTTACCAAATATTTGAAATAATATAGCTTTTTAAAATAATGAACTTCCGTACTTTGGGATATTTACTAAGTGTACAAAGAAAAGAAAAACTCCTAATAATAGTAATCCTATGAAACCATTTAAGTATTTGTATATTAGAATGATTTTTTTTAACTAATAATCAATGAAAACGTTTTCAAAAAAAAACTATTGCCAATTTTGAAAACAATTAAAAAAATACATAAGCATATTTTTAACATTCAATGATAATGACTTTGGCTATTAATTAGCCTATATAATTAATAACTTTCAAGTATGAAGGATATTAATTGGGAAAGGTGTTCACCGACATCATAAGCAATAGCTTTGAATGTGTTTATAGCTACTAATAATTTGTTTATATTTCGAATGGGATGTCACAACTTTTCTATGAAGGGACTAGCTAAAACGGCTGGAAAGTCTTCAATGAAAATAGATGGTGGTCACGTTGAGTACTCAGCTATTATTTGCTTGAGGGCCTTATTTCGTAACCCAGTTACTGTCAATTATACAACTTTATTTTTTTATAAGATACATTAAGATTTATCATACCAATAGATATATCGTAGTGGTCTTTTTTGCCGGTATACTATACGGCAATTAATCGTCGGAATGTAAGAAATAAATCAAATGGTGGTCAGATTTATAAAAGTGATATAATTAATAAATAAAAATAATTGCTAAAATGTTAAAACGTCAATCAAGTAGGAGACTTATTAACATCGTAATCCTGAAAACCCCAAAGCTTACTGAGATCGACAATAATAGTTTTAGAAATTTTAAATTTCGCTGCTTAAACATAATTTAAATTTCTCAATTATCAATAAAAAAGTATCTAGTTATAAGAACTGCAAAAACTAAAACCAAATTTTCCATTTTAGTAAATCAAAAACTAATTATATATTCATAAGATGAATAAAACCATCAAATAATAAAACCATTAAGCGAAAATAAAAACATATTCTATTTTTCTTAAATACCAAAATCAAATGTTATTAGATTATTACCAAAATTTTCTCACTTTAATAAAATGCTATTTAATAATAAAAAAACATTTACCATACAAATAAATAGCAGGAATATCTGTATTTTTGTTTATTTGAAAATAAATAATAAAATAAAAGATATTTTTTATTAAAATGTGCCAACATACAGAAACAATCTTTTTAACTGACTTAAAAGAAGAAAAGCTTTTCAATTTGTTTTAATGTTGTTTTATATATCGGCTTTGTAGAGCTCAGCCACTTCTGAAACAATTCTTTTTTATTTGAGAAGTCATATTAAGATGTGGCTCCCGTTCTTAAACCAGTTTATAATTTAAAAAAAATTATATCCCTATACAACATACACGTTTTTTACGTGTATTATGCATCGTTAAGGGTGCAACTTCAAATATCTTTAGAATATCAAAGCTGTACATACTCCGGAAAAAAATATATTTTAAGTAAATATAAAATTTAATAATCTTTAAACAACAGACACGTACTTAGAAGAAGCCACTTAATTTATTACAAAGATAATTAGTTTTATATTGTAAAAATATTTATCTACAGACTTTTATTTTTAAAAATATATATATATATATTAAATTTAAGGCTATACACTTAAAAATTTCTTACTTAAAATAAATTATTTGAAAAAACTTAAAATTTTTTGAAAATGTTATAGATAAATAAAAACATGTGATGATTTATTCCCTAAGGCCTCCCAGAAATATATTAGTTAATGCTAAAAAATAAGTCATAAAGGAAAGGTTTGTAATTGGGTATAAATTTATTCTTTTCTCATCACTTGAAGTCTGTGAAAAGTGTGAATAATATTAATTTGTTTAATCCTTCATAGGACAAGAAAGATTTATTGAATTAAAGACATCGATATTTAAAGTGCTTATCTGTTTGCAGGATGTGTCTGCGACTTCGATACATATTGCATGCTCATCTAGCTATATAATGACTTACTGATGTGGTTTCCAATTTCTGTTACTCGCTCACAAAACATATAACAAAAGTTCGCAAATAACGGCAGTAGTAATTCTAGTTATTTTTTGCAATTATTAATATAAAAATTCTGAGTAATTGGCTTTAAAATTCTAACTTCTGGTTAAAATCACTAGGTTGGTAATTAGTTTAAGAAGTGTTTCTGCCAAAATTGATTAATTCCACACTCTATTACCTTTTAAAAAATTTTTGTTGACCACTGCTATGATTTGTATCCCTTATTTATTTATTTTTTTTTTCTCATATGTAATTTTATTTATTGTATCTTCATTTCTTGAACTAACAATAAGTAATCAAATCTTAAATCTAATCATTTATAAAAGTCCAGCCAGTGCCCGACTAGATATTAGTTTTCGAATGTTAAAAACAACATTGGTTCTTGTGATGTCATCTGAGAGCAGTAGTGTCCCTTCTCTTCAAACGAATATGTCCGCGATATTGAAGGATATTTCGAGCAAGCGGATTTGGATGTGTTTCTAACTTATTTAAGTAATTAGCTACATACTTTGAGATTTCACTTTTGACTAGTGGGACTCCAAGGTCTTTGTGTAGGCTGGAGTTTTTGATATACCAAGGGGCGTCAGTTATCATCCGTAAAATTTTGTTTTGGTAGCGTTGAATTTTCTCAATGTTGGAGGCAGAGGCAGTGCCCCATAATTGGATCCCGTAGCACCATATTGGTTTCAAGATAGAGTTGTATTAAAAAATTTGCAATCAAGCCCGAGTACAGAGTTTCTGCCAATAAGCCAATGAATTTGGGCGCTTTTTAGTTCATTTGGGTCAATTTTGCAGCTATGTGAGACTTCCATGTGAGTCGCCGGTCCAAATGAATACCTAGATATTTAACATGAACTTGCTGTGGTACCACTTGGTTATTAATGCGGATGGAGGGACACGATTCTGTACGTAAAGTAAATGTTATGTGAACACATTTTTGTTCATTAATTTTTATTCCCCATTGTTTGGCCCATTTCTCTACTTCAAACATGTGGTCCTGTAGTTGACTAGATGCATCCTTAGGAGAACTATTAGTACTGAGAAAAGCGGTGTCATCTGCAAACGTGGAGGTGTGAACTTGACTAGCTGTTGGCATGTCCGCTGTATAAATTAAATATAAAATTGGACCCAAAATACTACCCTGAGGTACACCAGCTAAGGTTTGTTGGGGGCAACCTACATAATCCCCTTCTTTACTTATAAACTGTCGGTCTATTACATAAGTTTGTAATAAGTTATGAATATTCACCGGCAGGTTTTGCTTAAGTTTGTGTAAAAGGCCTTGATGCCATACTTTGTCAAAAGCTTGAGAAACGTCAACAAAGAGCGCCGAACAATATTTCTTTTCCTCAAAGGCATTTCTTATGACTTGTACTAGTCTGTGAGTTTGTTCAATGGTACTGTGTTGTCTTCTAAAGCCAAATTGGTGATTTGGAATACAGTTATTCTCATTCAAAATTGGTGTCAACTTCACCATTAAGAGTTTTTCGAACAATTTAGACAAGGTTGGTAATAGACTTATAGGTCTATATGACTCCACTTTTGACGGATCCCTTCCCGGCTTAGGTATCATCTTTATAAGGGCAACTTTCCATGCTGGCGGGTAGTATTCGAGACGTAAAATAGCATTAAAGAGTAAGATATTTTTCAGCCCTGCACACTTCCAACATTTCCGGCATGAAAAATATCAAGGATAATCTAATGACCGCCGTTTATTTTAAAATAATGCCAAATCGAAATTTATTTATCAGCAAAACCAACAATGGTAATTGTTAATCGTATGGGTGGGATGCGGACTGAATTATAAAAATTCAGATAAGAAATCGCTTTTGGAATTTTTGTATGTATTGAGATTTTTTTAAAGATTTCCACTCTTGGCCACTTATTTATTTGCATTGATTTAAAATATCGTTACTTCATAATATCTCCATTTCAAAGTGTTTATTGATGGCAAACTCCATTTCCAGCCGTACGCGTCCTCAATATCTAAAAAATCTCACATAGCAGCACCACTTTTGAGTATTTCTCTTTTCACAACTCTGACAAGCTCATGGCACGACGGTATCAGTTGGCCTACTGATTCTATAAGCGTTGAACTGTTTGATATTAAAATAAATGTATTAATTTATTCGGCTAAGGTTCATTTTTAGTTTAATTTCTAACGTTAAGAAACTTATTTGCGGACGTTTCTAAATCCGTTGTCGTATATATATTTTGCGAGCTCTAATTTACCGAGATCAGATGGTTCTAAATTCTTAATAGACTGTCAGAAAAATATTAAAAAAGGCCCTTCCTAATGAACCATTTTTTAATAACTTGAAGAGGAAAAGGCAAATTAACACTTTATAAACCCAACGGGGAATTTTTGTATAAATGCTAAATATATAGAAAGCGTATGTGTTGCGTATGTGTTTATGACAAAACAGCTTTATCTTACACAAACAAAATGCAGGTGATTATAGTTAATGTTCTAACGAGACTACCTTGTATTATAATACCATAATAAAAGAGAATTTATATTCGTTATAAAAAGGAAATCTCTTGCCATTCACAGCTGTTAAAAAAAAAATGAACCGAGAGTTACTTTTTAATAATATTGAGTATTTTCACAAGACGTAACAGTTGAGCACAACTACAATGAGCATAGCAAGTTGACAACGAGTAGTTAATAAATTTAATAATAATAATAAATAAAAGTGGCAACTTACATCCAACTTTTGACTTAAGCGGACCTACTCAATACGTTTCTAAGACAGAAACTCAACGTTTGCGCCACAGTTACGTCTTATGACCGTCGCATTCGTCACTTAATATAAAGTTCTTATTTTGATATTAATTTTCTTGCAAGAATTTTATGTGTAAATAAAGGCTGGTGCAAATAAACTTGTCAGAGATCTCTGTGTGTAAAAGTGAACCAATTCAGTGATGTTCGTGGAACAGCAAATTTTAATAGAAATACTTGCAGATTTTGTATATGCTTATAAATTGTTTGATTCATTTCTTTTTTTAAATACTTTTCTTATAAATAACTTAAAACGTCAAAATGAAGTTTTGTTTGTAGATCATAAAAAAAATCTTCATGTTGGAAGTATAAATAACATAAATAAGTTTGCGAAACATTTTATTGTTGTATTGAACCTGGATAGCAAAGTTTAGTTTTTAATAAAAAGTCTTTTATACAAGTTTCTTTAAATTAAATTCCAAGCATTAGAAAGTAAAGAACATTTTCAAGCAGATTTCAACTCAAAAAAGTAAAAGTATCTATGTATATACATTTATTTTAATATATTAATTAAACCTTAAGTTTTGCAAGCCTTTCTATACATTTTGTGGAAATACACCCGTTACTGTTTTACTGTAGGTTTAGATGTTGGTGTTTACTTAAAGGCAACTTTTTAACTTGTGTTGATATTCCCTGTTTTCTTTTAAATGCACTGTCGTCCGAAAACGGTATACGTGGCCTTGAAATGAAACCTTTTCATAAAAAGCATGGCGGCGGACATATTTATTTATTCTTTGTTAAATTCGCAACCTCTCAATTGTATATCTTTTCCTTTTCTATTTATTAGTGTCCAGTATTATAAAACTTTCAAAATCAGCTTCATGTGCCGTTTTTATAACGTGTTTTTCAAGTAATTTCTTTTATTTTTATGTGCCAATGTAAGTTAGCTTACAATTATCATTGTTTGTCCAGAGAATAGTGCTTGTATTCTAGACTCTACACCAAAGTTAGAAACAAATTACAAGGAAAAAATTTGAAATGCAATTTTTTAATTTTGTAATTCAATTTTGTAATTTACTTTTATAATTTTTTAATCATTAAAAATATGTAAGTATATAGCATATTTTAACCACCCATTAAGAATAGTTTTAACTTAAGACAAAGATAACCAAACTTTGATTTTTGTGGTTTTTTACCCTTACAAAAATTTATAATTTTTTTATTAAAATTTTTTTAGGATGCTTTTTTCGCTTGAAGTTAATTTCCACTTTTGTTTTTCTTATTTCTTAAAAATATGGAATATATTTAAAATACTCCAGTTAAAATAACTTTAATTTAGTTCTTTTTAGTTTTTGTCACTTTCAAAATTTCGTTATCAGTTAAAAAAGCGTGATTTTTAAACTTTTACCTTGTTTTAGCTCTAGGTTAATTAAAACCAAAGCTTTAAGCTCTTCTTATATCTGTTAGTTCGGAAATACAGAAACAAACAAACAAAGGAAAAACATAAAAAACTCTTATACAGAACAAAAAAAAAAAAAAAAAAAAAGTACTAGGGTAGTAATCCTAAATAGTAAGATTAAATAGTTAAAACATAAAAAAATTAAAAAAAAAAAAACATCGAGAGGTTAAAAGCAAAGAGTTGTAGATAAATATGTATTGTGTATTCTCAGTTTTTTACTTTATTAATTTGCGCTCGTAGTTTGTACGATTCAATTATTTTTATACCTTTAAAAAAATTGCAGTTGATTTGTTTTTTAGAAGTTAAATCTTAATTTATTTATTTTGAAAAAAGCCTTAATTAGTTTTTCAAGTTATTTTATTCGTAATAAAATTTTGTTTTTTATCTTTAATATAAATATGTATATCAAATATTAAGCCCAAAGAGGCTTATTTGAAGCTCGTAATACTTTTATTATTTTGAAATTAGTTTTGTTTAAAATCTCTAATTGTATGTTAATATAAAAACGGTTAAACATATTTGAAGGAATTAAATGTATGTCGCGATGACCTCAGAAGAACGAAATTACTTTTTTAATTTATCGTTCGGCACTGGTTTTTATGTAAGCTTTTAAAAAATCCTCAGGCTGTTAATACTTTTGCAAGCAAGAACAAAAATAAATAAATTTACTGATAATCAAATGTATATCTCTGATTGTAAATAATTTAAAAATAAATAGTTTTAACCAGCTTAAACATCCTTTCATGAATACTGAACATTTATTGTTTATGTAAGCCTCAATTTTAAATATTCAATTTCAAGGAACACTTACGATATATTCGAAACTATTAAAAAAAAAAAAACTAAAACTACCACAAACTTCTTTGCTATAAAAAGTAGAATGTTGATTAGAATTACTGTTATAACAAAAAGTAGAGAAATCTTGAAAAGTAGAATGTTGATTAGAATTACTGTTATAACAAAAAGTTAAAATACCTAAATATATTAATCAAATGGTTTCTAATAGTTTATTTAATTCAATGTATATGACCGTATTTTTGAGGAGTTGTAGACAGCCAGTTGAAATTTACAAAGATCCTGTATTGCTAAGTACGCTATGACAACAAGAATAAAATTCAGATTTGGTAATTAAAGGACATTTGAACCGTTATAGGCAGACAGCTGAAATTAACAAGGAACCTGTATCACTTGAACTTTGAAATTCAAGGGTGTTCTCAAAATTGGTGTAAATTGATTTGTGTGAATAAACTTTTGAAGCGTTACAGAAAGAAAGCTAAAATTAACAAGGAACCAATAAGTCCGGTATAAAACAAGAATATAATTTTAATTTAGAAATTTAACCAAATGGCTCCATCTTTTGAACCGTTATAGACAAACGCTTCGAAGTTAAACCGAATGACCTTTATTTTATCTGGTATAATAAGAAGTATAAATATTTAAAGTCATAGATTAAAAAGTGTTACATTAGTTTATGTAATTTGGTGTATGGGTCAAACCCTTGAACCGTAAACTGAAAATTACAAAGAACCTATATTGCTAAGTCCAATATAACAACATGTGTAATATTTGATTTTAGAAATTAGAGACAGATGATTTTATATTTGTCTTTTTTAAGTTGTTTTTTTTTTTTTTGCATGAATTAATAAACATGCAAACAAATTATAGCTTTAAACTTTTAAGCAATACGTTCAAAACTTAGTTTGACGTTGACTAATATTTATTGTCAAAGGCCGAATTGATACACATTTTCTATTTGTTTACAAAAGAAGAAAAATAGTGTTTTTACTACGTATAATCATTACTACAATTGTACAATTTAAGCAAGTAACAATATTAAGCGCAAGCTTATTTTGAACACAAATAATGTGGTATTAGCGCGCTTTTACATGTAAACAAATGCAGGCGTAAACATTCACATACTTGTCAACTCCATTACCGACTAATGAGCAATTAATTCACAAAAGTCCTCAACAATCACATGATACAGTTTTTGTGTTTACTAACAAGGCATTATAAACTTTTTTATATCAATTAAAAATGTACTTTTCAGTCATTTGTCTTAGTTTTGCTATATGTGTAGTTATTATTATTGTTTTTTGTTTTTGTACAAAATGATGAAGAAAAACTCATATGTATTTGATGTAACGAAATAATTAATTTGTTAAAACAGAAAACCAGTTTCGTAATGCAGTATAGTTAGGGAGTAAAGAACAATAATTACAATAAATAGCGATTTTTCAAAGGGTACTGGTTTACATCAAAAATATTTAAAGTATCTAACGCAGTTTTTTATGTTAATTAGCAGGTATATTTGTGTTTTTTGATTTATACTCCTGGCGTATGTACTTTCGCAAATATTATTTTGCAGATATTTTGGAACAAACTAATTATACATTCAAAATATTTTCTATATATTAATAATATTTTTTTAGTATGCAGTTGGCAGTAAAACCTATACTCGTAACATGGAATATTTAAAAAATATATGTACATAAAATAATTTTGTTAATTATTTATTTCAGTGCAACACAATTATACAAATATCAGAATACTAATAATGAAGTTTAAATTAAACAGATAAATTTTTAAATGTTAAATTAATGTCGAAACATTACAAAAATAAAATTTAAATCTGAGAAACACAATAGGCGTTTTTGTGAACATCTAAAATGAAAATGATTAATAAAACAATCAATTTATTTATGCTAATAAATTTTTAGTATTACTGATTATAATGTTATTGTTGGGTGAGATTGTAAAATTACACAGAGTAAAATGTACAAGCACTGAAGGAAGGAGGATAAATGTCATGTCATAATGTAGGCTGGCTGCCATTTTGCTAGAAATGGAAGACAATAAAAAAATTAAAGATATTACAAAGCTTTTGGGTAGTCTGTGAGTAGATATTTCAAGGAACGTCAACTTTTACCAGAGGAGTTTAATAGAAATTTTCACTTGAAGCCTTTATTAAATGAAGTCTAAATATTCTTTATTATTTATACTTTGATTCATGTAAGAATATATGTATGCAATAAACGGGTTATTCATTACACAATCTCACTACAAGAAAAGAATTATTTCTCGATGTTTTTTTTATGGGAATTTTATTCAAAGCAATCGTAAGATATTTAAAGGAACATGTTGTTGTATCACACATACGCTGTCTCTAAATGTTTTATTTCGTAATAAATGAATAATTCTGAAGAATTATCTTTTTAACTGAACACCTCAGTTTACCAACTTGACGGTGAATTATTATCTAATAACAGTCCGATTTACTCTGAAGATGGTGTACAAAACGATTTTGCACATAGAAAGAAATTTACCTTATCTTCAAAGTCAATTTTTAATAAATATGTTAAGATTGTTTTATCTCACAGTTTCTGACACATCAATGTAAATTATGTTCCTTAAAATAAAATAAAAGTGAAAACTCATGTATCAAATGATGTATCTTATATAATGCACATATTATGTTGCTTATATTTATTTCTGATTCCATTAAAAAGTAAATTACTATATGCAGATCTCTTACTTCAATCTATTTATAAGATAATATATTTTATGTATTCAATTGTGTTTCACAAAACAACCAAAAAAGATATGTAATCCAAAATCGTAGCAAAAAAAATGTTTTATTTATTTATAAATAATATGTTCTTCGTCGACAAATCATGTGTTGACAAATCTATTTTAGTTACTCTTGAATAACTTATTGAAATCCATAGTATGTAAATATGTGGGGATGAAAATATAAATTATGCTATGAATATTTAGTAATATCAATCATGATAACAGAATATATATGACAGTCTTTATTTTGTAACTAATATGAAAGATCACTTAAACTAACTATAAACGACATATTTTTTACGTCTCACTTTTTAACTGTGTGGGCTATATGTAATTATGTATGTGTGTATTAGTATTTTATAGAAGACTAATAATATTTGGTCACAATCGTAAATGAATATTTACGTCTAACATACTTATTATTTGTTTACAACAGCTGATCTGTTCGCAAATGAAATTAAAATTGTTTTTTCTTAAAAGCGATTATTTGAAAAATGGATTCAAAAACTAAAACAATTAAATTATGTAACATCATTTTAATACATAACAAATAATAAAAGACGAAAATTTGAATTTCCTTTTTAATTTATTTAATTTTTTCGCCACAGATATCTAAGTCGATTGGTTTCAAATGGCTTGTTGCCATCTTAAAATATTTTAGTGTACGTTAGGAAGTATAAAGATTTCTTAATTTAAGTTATTTTTTCTCTTGATATGAAGAAGATCAGATTGCATTGAATAATGACGCAGAATTTACGTAATTTTTATCAAATAGTTAAAAGCAATTTCAGATTTAGGTCATATAAAATATTACCTTTAGCTGGCTAATGCTATCGCCAATGGTCAACCGTCATTAATTGTTTTCATACGGCATAGTTTTTGGCAATGCTTTTCAGAATTATAAAACCCCTGATGCCATATGGTTTTTTAGATCAAAATAGAATACGTTCTTAACAAAATTTTGTCAGATGACTTTTAACATGTGTTTTACAGAAGCAATGTTTTAACAGCATGACAGACATATCAGATGTAAAAAATATTTCGTGTATAGGTAGCTATATGTAACAAAATTTATTACAAGAAAAAAAAACATTCGATACTACATATATCTTTTTACAGCGAACTAATTAATAAAATTTTATTATATCCTTCACAACAAAAAGTGGAAAAAAGGTAACTCTAAGTATGTCATTCCGCTTATAATTTCTGAAATATTCATATCCTATAAAGTATATACATACACATAATCTGAGGCCTTAAGGATAGCGAAGTCGATTGTGTGATATCCGTCCGTGTATCTGTTGAAATCAGCTTTGCCAAGACACTAAAAGATCTACAGAAAATTTAAATACGCCAATATGTCAATTTTCATATATGGTAAGGAGTATGTAAGATTTGGCGTGACTGAGTATAGCATGTTTCTTTGCTTTGAAATGAAATCACTGAAATTGATTGTTAATTTAGTTCCTATGGTCATTTCGCTCAACTCCAAAGTCCACACACAACCAAAAGTTTGTTATTTTTTTTTTTCATAAATCGCACCTTATGTATTCGTTCTTGGCTATTTATGAAGAGTTAAACGAAGAAAGTTACGGGCTTATCTGACCACGTAAAACCAAATTAATATAATTTGATTATGAGTATTTCTTGTATTCTTATTTAGAACATTAATTGGTTAAATTCACAAGTTCATTTATACTTTAATATAAAAAATTAAAAAAATAAGTTAATATTACAAATTTTAGTACTGGTTTTTAAAGAAAAATTAGATACTAGAATTATTTTCTAAACCGCTAAGCTGTCATCCACATTCTTTGCTTAAATTAGGTTGAAAGCGTTGTAATCATTATCAATTTTACCAGCTATTTTAACAAATCAAAATACAAGGAATAACTCATAATCAATCATAATGAAACCAAACTTTTTTTTCGTTGTTTCCTTTACTAACCCTCACATATATTGGAGCTTACACTTTATTAACCGTTACTTTAGCAACGAGGGCAATTTTATTTAAATTTCTTAATGCTTTTTTGGAACAGCATGTTTCATTATTGTTAAAAATTACCATTTGGTCTTAATTGCAATTTGTTTGTGTGAAAGTAGAGTTTTTTTTAATGCTAATGTCCTAATTTTTATATTTATGCTGATTTTTGTAAAGATTGACCATCTTTTAGAGCAAGTTGTTTTCAGAGTTGATATATTACCAGTATCAGTTTTCAGGACTTTAGCCGTTTCTTCCATGTTTTTTAATACTAAGGCGATTTCTTACCATTTTTTGTCTACAAGAAATATTTTCTTGGCTTAAGTTTTTTTCCTGTTTAAAGAGAAAGAAAAGATAAGAAAATGGATTGGATTTATTTTTTTAATAGTAAAACAAATTCTTAACTATTAGATGCTTTTTGCACATTGTGCATTTATATAAATCAATGTTTTTTGACCTTTATAATTAAATTTCTTTAAAAAATTTTTTATATAAAAATTTTTTTTATTTCCTTAACAATTCGTCACACCATAACTATAATTTAAATTTTTATTTGAAAAAATATTATTTAAATAATATTGTTTCCTGTTTCGAGAAGATGCAACACTACGGTGTGGATTAATATTAAAGAAATAAAACATAATAAACAGTATTTTTATTGTGAAAACTAAACTTGTGCTTTAAAAATTAGAAAAGAAATTTGTGCATTTTTGTTACTCTTCGTTTTTTACCTCGCTTTTCTTTAGATCCGGGCTGCCCTATTTTGCAAACCAAACCTTGGATTTGTCAATTACAAATTTCAATAATTTACGGGTGCAATTACATATTTACATGATGTTGTATATTCGAAAAATTTTATGGAATTACAGTTGCAGTAGCTGTTTATTGTTAAAAAGCTATAATGGGAAAAAGGAACAACAACAAAAAAAATTTACCAGATATCTTCATAGACACACTGACAGCATTATGAGACATTTTGATGGTATTTGTAAAAAACCTTTTTTAAATTAAAATTAAATTTACTTCTGGGGCTAAAGGTTAAATATCTTATTCAATTTCTAAAAATTTTTAGAAAGGTTAATTATTAACAAATGTATTCGAATATTTTTCAAAGAAAACGAAAAAAAAAAACTAGAAACTAGAAACTAGAAACTAGCAGAATGTAATGCAGTATTTTATGGATCGCTAAATTCTTCAACAGCATTCTTTGCATCTATTTACCTTCGGTTGTGTACATTATAAACATCATGTATTTAATCAACTTATCGATTTTAATTTGGTCAAACGAAAGCCACACACTACTCACCTTGTGCATTTGTAAATTTAAATTTATTTATAAATCATGATTTGGCAAAAAAAAAAACTTTTTTAATACGATGGCAATCTTCTGCAACACTGTCGTTGCCATTTCGTGCTCTTCTTGGAATAACCAGCAACAAAAAATAAAACTACAACCAAAGAAATAAATGTTGATGCATTTATAAAAATATGAGTTTATCATCCATGTAAAGTTAATTTAAATCAGTATACATTTTCGACAACCTTACTTAAATAAACTAGAGTAAATGAACAAATAAAATTGTAGTAAATAGACATCAAGTAAGATTTAGAAAAAATTAATACCACAAATTCATAAATTGTTACAGGTAGAAAGATTTTAAAGACATTTAACACAAGAGCCAAAATAAGTACATAAAATTAATTTACTCTGTATATCTGTGAATTGAGTTTATTTTACAAATATTTTCAGTCTGAATAAATTAAATGCAATAAAAACTCATTTAAAAAAAGCTTCTAAAAAACTTATTGCTAGAGATAATTGGCAAGAAAAATCCAAACGGCACTTATCTACAAACGATTGCATACGAAATTGATATCCCTTTTCTAGTGCTACATGTAATTTTCGTTAGGGAAGTCAAGTTTGTATATTTGTCAACGTTTCTCTTTTTTATACGTTTTTGATCAATAAGAAATTTTCAATTGCACACACACTTTTGCATACAAAAGAATACCAGTTCGAAGAACAACATAAATTGACAGAAAATACAAAGAATAATTAAGTGGCCCATTTCTTGGTGCACACTCGTTGTACTTTGCGTTTTTGTTTTATTTAGGAAAAATACGATTTAATAGGAAATATAACAAAACATGACCAACAAAATTCTTAAAAATAAATATCACACTACCAGGGTACTTTTTACGATACTGTTGCCAAACCTTTTGGTGAAGACTTTTGTCGTTGGCTGTTTGTTACGGTTGGCCAGATATTTCGATGTAACAACATCATTATGTAGTCTCGTTTAAATAGTGCTTTGGTCAAAGTTTGAACTTGTTGAAGATTGTTAAATTAATACTTATGAGCAAAAAGAAACGCAAAAAATAATTGGTTTAGCAGAACAAAATACAATGTGCAGCCTTGAGCATTCACTTGAGCTATTGGACTGAGTTGAAGAAAAGAAAACTAAGATTTTAGACATTTAAGACTTCATATGGATTAGCGTAACTGTATAAACTGAAAGCACATCCCAATCCCGTATTCGCTCAAAATTTCATTGTTGTATGTAGTTCCAACAATATTTGAAAAGCCTAGAATTGTATTCAGGTTTTTTCTATTTAAAGTTTTAGTAAAATTATATGTTAAATTCCATTATTTACAATATCATTTTTAACAACCTTGTTAACTTTGAACACTTTTATTATCTGAGGCTAAATAAAACAATTATAAGTGCAATATTCTGATCTGACAGATCTTATATTCCTTCTGAAAGAATTTTTTACTGCACTCTTGTTTTAAAATGAATTTATTATAATATTAGTAGGAAAAACAAAATTCTTAGTCAGCCGAACTTTCACTTAAAGGAATATTCTCAATATATCAGATACTTGGTTGCCAGCTTCACTTGTGCAACTACAAAATAATAAATGACTCGGTTAATGTGTTTTATTTTATTTTTTATTTTTTTAATTGCGAAAGTGGAACTTTTTTAATAATTTGTAGCTATTTTTTACGCATTTTCGTTTTTTAATGAAATTAAAATTTTTTATTGCAAATTAATATTTTTGGTGAACTTTTCCTAAAAATAAATATTTTCGTGAAATTGTTTTTTAATAAAAAGTTTGTAAAAACGTAACATTTCAGGTTATTTATGTAGGGTATCAACCACGGGCGACTAGACCAGACACTAAAAGATAACGGGACAAATTAACGGACAGAATATTGGTGGGGACAGTGTCGAAATGAAATAATAGTTAAGTAAAGTGAAACGAGACGGACATTGCAAAAATATAGTTGAGTGCGGACAGTCAAACGGAAAATACACCTAAAATATAATATGTTTAAACACCACTAAATATAAGATAATAAAGTACTTTTTAAATAAATTAAAAGAAGTGTTTTGTATTGATACTTTTAAATAAATAAAGATTATTCCATTAAGGGTAATCGTAGGGAATTCTACATTTACATTCGTACTACTTGTTGATTTATAGTTTTTTTCGTCTAAAATTTCGAATTTTTAAACAATAACGCAAAACGCGGCATTTACCCATAAAAATCACTATCGAATCTGAAAAACGGATTGAAAATAGAGGTGCTCGCCGCTATTGTACATATCGCAACCATATTTAGCTAATGCTGCTAAATTTTAATAGTACGTATTGCGAAACTATGTCTGACAAAATGGTGGTCATAAACTTTATGTAGCTCATTTGGATACATTGCAAAACTGATTTGAAACCCGATTACAGACGGACAGGCAGCCATCGCTAAAGCAACTCAAGAGAATATATAAGAGTATATACGAGTTTGGAAATGAATATTGTAAAAATCCAAATGGAATGACTTATGTATACATATAAAATTGTATTTTTATATCTGGCATGAAAAAAAGTAGCAATATATAAAAATTTGTTCAGATAAAATATTGTTGTTTTTTATGTACATACATACTGAGTATAAGACTTAAATTTTACACATTGTTTAACAACAACAATAAAAGTTTATGGTTATCTCTGGCTATTTAAGGATACAAGGTATTTATAAACAATTGTATATAATCTCTTGTATTTTTGTTCATCGTTACTTTAATTTAAAAATGTGTCACGTTTAAGCCATATAATCTTTCGTGAAATTTCTCTGACACAACAATTCTTTGCAATATATTATAACTATCCTTTTGCTCCTAGGTTTTACTTTTTGCTGGCATTTGTTTTAGTGATAAGTTCAATCAACATTTATGTTTCAGATGTTTGGTGCAATATTTTGCAGTTTTCTTTGTCATAAGGCAGAAAAAGCACATGATTATGGTCATTTCGATAACCCCAAATTTTTTTATAACATAGATTCTCGATATAAATTCATAATTTAAATTGAATTGAATAAACGAGGACAAAATCAGCAAAAATGTAATGTTTTAGAAAAAGTATCAGCATATTGGAACTATAAAAAGTTCTACCTAATTTTTTTTTTTATATTGTAACAATAGTAAGCAACTTGTGGTGTGTAACCTCTTTGACTGCAACTTAAAAAATGATTTGGTTAAAATTTATATTAAAAATTCTCAAATTGGTAAAATTCGAATTATGTAAAAATAAATATTTTTTAACATTAAAGAATTTTCGAATAAGGTTTTTTGAACAAATTTTTTTCAACTCTCTTTCGATCCAGAACCTACTAAGAAAATTAAGCATTCAGAGCAAAAGATAATTTAAGATAAATGTACATGTTACAATTCTTAGAATTTAAGACAAACAAAACAAGGCCACAATATTTTTTTTCAACTTATAATCTTTAACCGGTGACCAGTGCAAGAGAAAACGTAAATTGTATCAGTTTTCAACACGAACAGCGAGCTAAAATAGTATATGTATTGAATACTTTGAAAAAGCATGGCTTAAACTTTTCTCAACATAAACATTAGTTTTGAAGGATTTAGAAAGGTAACACTTTCTAAAAGATATAGCTAGACAGCTTAAAACGTCACTGATTTCTTGTTTGGTACGCAGAAATGGCAGATAAAGTATTCGCAAAAATTGTATCCTGTACTCCATTTTTATCCTACACTAGAATTATCTTTAGATGTCATATCCATATCTGTTTCACTTCAGTGGTGTTACCAACGTCAATATTTTTTCTTCGTTTTTTTCGTTCATATTACTAATTATTTGCAAGTACCTCATTTTACCTTTTAGTATGCCTTTATTTTCAATTCACGTAAACGTGTTAAACCAGGCTTATTCCTCTTAAGCAGCAAATAATATTTGTTGATTGCATGTCAGAAAAGTAATGATGGTATTCTTTTATTTGAAAGATGCTTGATTAATCTTTTTGTCATCATTCTTTTCATAGAAATCTCAATACAATCCACAACAAAAAACACTAAGATTTTTTTTTGACTTTAAAGCAAAGGCAAATGGACAGAAAATGCCTCCTCTGGTTGTTTGATTAATATTTAGCAGAACAAAAATAGGATACTTAAGCTAAAAAAATCATAAAACGGCGGATCATTGCTTGTAAATAATAAATCTTTGGAATACCCAGAACTTAACTATTTTAAGTAAGTTTTTATTAAGATTTTTAATTGCTTGTTACCTAAAATCTCTTTCAGCGATCTACCTTAATAAAACAGTCATACTTCAGATACATTTAGGCATGTTCTAAACGAAATTTTTTTATATATTTTTCAAAGAGTTCTTTCTGGAAATTATTTTTTTTAGGAAAATGCCTTGAGAAACATGAAAGTGAAAACTCGTGTGGAATTCAGAACATGCAAGAAACATTGACAAATTGCTTAAAATTTTTACGAAGTTTACGCTCGCAGGTTCGCTTAATCCGCTTTAAGGGACCTTCCATTCTGGTATAAAAGTCCAGTCAAATATGTTAACTTAACTTAATTAGAAAATTTTTAGGTAGACTTAACATATAAACTAAGGTTGTAGTATATTAAATATTTTACACAAGCAAAAGTTGCACCTTTTTGAGTTCTATTCTCTTTTCTGATAGGCTTTTACCCAAATTTTCAATTGATTCATTATTAAAAATTGTTTTCCTCCCTTTTAATTAAATATATAATTGATAAAATTTATTGCTTAAAAAGTTTGTGTTTATTTCTCACTTAAATATATAATTGATATAAAATAAAATTTCAGTCTAAAGTCAGACGTAACCTTAAAAAGGTGCAGAGCTTTTTTTCTCAAGTCATAAAAATTTAAATATTAATATCACAATTTTGTTTGTATTATTAACATATCGTAAGCTTGGTGTATATGTATGTTTTATATTAGGAATTATCAAAAATTTAAGCTTACCAATTTATGTCGATTGCATTAATTATTCTAAAAATAATGACCTATAAAAAACTAAATAAAACAAGTAAGACCGCTATATTCGGCTATGTCGAATCTAATATGCCCTTCACCATGTATGTAAATATGTAAATCTACTTATGTGACGGAAAAAAAGCAAAAAAAAAACAAACAAATATAGGGGTGAAAGAGAATTAAGAAATAACAAAAAACAGCTACTATATGTCATTTAATATAAAAATTCGGTTCGTAAAGGGTTACACATTTAAAAAAAATTTTCTAATTTCCTGAAAGATATCTTCAAAAGCTTTGAATTAGTACTCATATTGATATCTTAAAAATATGATCCACAATCGTACTTTTCTATTAAAAGTTTTTAGGGCCATAACTCGGAAAATATAGGCGACCACAAATTTTTTAACTTAATGTTATTCTTACTCTTTAATTCTCCATCGCTTCATATATATGTTAAATTAAGAGGTAGGAGCACATTGGTTGTAGTTTATAAAACGAGTGGCTAAATTAGAAGAAAATGTCAAGAGGCAATGAAACTGGGCACGTATGCGTTTTTTTATTTGAATTAAGAAAATATATAAAAACCAAATTATTCCTGAAAATTAAATTTTAACCTAAGACATTATTTTTTAGCACATAGGATTTTTAAACACTCAGAATCATTTGTATGAAATTTCAAAATTACCGGTCCATTTTTACGCCCACTTTCTATACAACTTGTATTGAAAAAGTGGCATAAATATTATCGTTGAAGAATGAGCTCCTGAAAACAATAAGAATGAACTTCGGATACTCTGTAACCTATGTAAGGCGTGGTGCTTTGCCCGCTGCCATTCTTGCAGATATTCAATAGCAACATTTTCGAAACTGTGTCTGCTGAGTTTGCCCAAATGATTTCGACTTTAAACGTATTAAGCAATAAACTGAATAGTTAGGAAATGCAAAAAACTTGAACAAAAAGAGCTAAAGCGAATAGGACATTTTATAAGAAAAAAATGATTTAAAATAATATTAGGAAGAGTGTGTAGGGTCGTGAAATATTTAATGATGGTGAACGCAAAAGCTGCAGTTAACAAGAGCAAATTGCTATGCAAGTAAAATCACTAAACAAAAAATGCCATTAAATATTTTTCTTAAGCTTTGGATAGAAAAATTGGTTAAAAGAAATAATGGTGCTTTATTGGGTTGTGACCTTTAACAAATCAAAGTTGTATTCATTTTCTTAAAATATAGTTTTTTGTTGTTGTTAATTTGTTGCCTTTGGGCCTGCTCTTTCATTATCCTTAGTAAAGCATCTATTGAACTATAAGCACAAAAGGCAAGGCTCAGAAAGCAGATATTTTACGCAAAGAAATGTTTTGATGGTGTTATATATTTCGATTTTACATAATGCGTGTGTTTTTCTTTTATTTTGGAAATTTGGGTTATTTTTAAATGCTCTTTTCTTCAGTTAAATTTTGTGTATTTTTAGTTTTAGTATAATTTTAAATATTTGATTGCAAGTAAAATATTTTTGGAAAAAATAATATACTTGGTGAAATTACAGTGAAAAGTAAATATTTTGGTGAAATATTGAAACTTTAAATTTTAACTTGTTTGGTATTTTTTCTGCTTAATTTCTGGTTTATAATGAAATTTTCAATCTTTTGTTGCAAACTCTAGTTTTGCCAAAGCTGAACTTTTTTGGTTAAATGTTATTGAAAATATATTATTTTAGTCAAATTTAAATGGCTTAAGGATATTTACAAAAGCTAAAAATTACATTAACCACCAAAGGACAAATTATCTGAAAAATTTTAGAAAATAGTGTCACTATTTGCGGAAATATGTTGCTAAATATCAATAGCCCTGATGTATAAGGATCATATTGGGGTCGAAAACAAATGTAATAGAAATTACAAATAAAACAGATTATAAATTTTAAGGTATAAGATTTGAATTTTAAAAGAACATTTAAAATATATCTTTTAATTTACAATAACATTTATGCCAAAAAATAACTATAACTTTTAATATCCTCAAATTGCACATATTCATATTATTATTGTTTAAAATTACTAAAATATATATATATATATATATATATATATATATATATATATATATATATATATATATATATATATATATATAATTTTTCTTCGATATAATTTGATGATGACAAACAAAAAAAAAAAAAAAAACGAATGAGATAAAAAAACAAATGTACCACACAAGTTACAAGGAGAACAGTGAAGAAATACTTTAGTGTGTGTGTCGACATTATCTAACGAAATTAATGTTTATATTTATTCTCCTCTTCATTTTATTTACAAAATTATTTGGTTAAATAGATGATCTTTACAATGTTCACAACCTAATGTGAAAAGATACGAAAAATGCTGATGAAGGATGTAGCGGTCCAGAAGATGCAGCATTACATTCTGCTGGTGTCTAATTTTTCTTGTATTTATTATAAACGTCCCCATACATATGAAAATTAAATTTTCTTTGCAAAAAGGGTTTTTAAAACTAATAAAATTAAAAATATAAAAATTAAATTATAACAAAACGTTATTTATGTTTTTCGATAAAAAATTTATTGATTATTTTATGTATATTTTGTGTTACAGTTATGTTTCATAAAAGTAAAATTTACTTTTTTTCTTGTGTAGTGCGTATGATATTTTTGAATGGATGACTGCCATTTTATTTGCATTACATATACGTAGCAGCGTCTAGTGTTTATGGCTATGCGTCAATAAAACAAAACCTGCAGAAAAGTGATACGAAATTTTTAACAATAAAACATAAATATCAGGCATGTCACAGAACACAATTCCGATCGAGTGTGCTTTCAATTCCGCAAATTGGTTCTTCAGAAAACGAGTTTTTTTTGGAATGAAACCACTTTCAAATTTCAAAGTGGAATTTAATTTCCGTGAAATTTTGTTATTTGCGTATCTTAAATATAGTTATACGTTCTACTTAGATTAGCCTTGTTGTTAAGTTCGATGTGCAAAGTATTCTCGTACTTAAATTGAATAGTGGAGATTCAATAATTTTCAGAAATAATAAAATCGATCAGAATCTTAAGAAGGTAAAACAAAATCGATCGGAATTGTTAATACGGAAATAAAACCATTCCGATTGGAATGTGTGACATGCCTGTATATTTACTTAATATTTATTACATATATGGTAAAATATAATTAAATATTTAGAGTTATGAAAGCGTGTAGCCTAAAATTTATCCCGTAAAACCACAATATTATGGTATATAACAAAAAAATTACTGAGATATGCATAATGTGCGTTACAAATACATACGTAAATGTATGTGGTGGCTGTTATCAGTTTTTTAAATGAGCTTTTGGGTACTAGTGTTGAATCTACTTTACTTTTGTTGAAAATTTACTGTCTTTTCTGTGTTTTTTTTTTAGTTTTTTATTAAACTTTTTTAAATATTTGCTTTTTTAACAATAAGAATCTAATCATTTGAATACTTTTAAATATTTTGAATACCGATTATGAACATTTTATAAGACCTTTCTCTCTTTATTCTGTTATGCTATTAAGTCTCTTTATTAATTTTGTTTCTTAAAACAGCCGCAATGTTAAAATTTTCGGATATTTTGCTAATTTCCGTATAGTTCAATTTAATGATAAAGTTTATTTTAAAGTTAAAACACATCTTTTACCCTATATAAATTAATGCACGGTTAACAGTAGAGTATATTTTGTCATTAAATACAAAGAGCTTTAAAAGAGAATTAATCCTGAAGTAGCTTAAGAGAACAGAGTGCTAAAAGCGTTTTCATAAAAAAAAAAAGTTGTGTAAAAAAAATAGAATTTATGGATATAATAGCGATCCTTAAGTTACTGAGAAGAAATAATTGTATTGATTTCAGCATCACTGCAGCAATATTTGTTTTATGTTTTGCTTATATCATTAATTCCGTCAACTTTATAATTTATAAGATTGGACTAATAATGACGTAAATTAGACTAAACTATAAGCTTCTTGTTATTACCGGTATGCTTACTCAAGTTTGAATATTATTATAAATATGAACTTAACATATAACTAATCAAAAACTTAATAAATTGAGGTTACCTATTTTGAAAATTTTCCGAGAATAAACCATCTTTTTGAAGCGACATTAGGTATTCAATGAACATGTTTAGCTTTTTTTTTTTTGACAATGTTAACTTGAAACAAACTACGAAAGATTTCATGTTTAACAAATATCTGAGAAAATACTTAGTGTTAATTAACGAAGTTCTAAATAAAAGCTAAAATCGTATGTTAATATTATCTGCTTTTGGATTAAAAAAAGAATCCACTTTTTACTTGTCTAAGCATTATTAAACCTAAAATTGCAGATTTTAATATGAATGAAATAAAAAAAGAATGAATTCAGAACTGAAGTTTTAAAATATTGTTTTATATGCAACAATTTTGTTCAGCTCTAAGGTCCACTTATAATTAAAACAATATTTTTATTTTAAATACTTACTGCAATATTTCGGTTAACTTCGCTAACCATTCTCAAGGAAATATTCTACAACAATATTTTTTTTTTAACAAATAATATAAATACGACTAAAACAATAAACACATATATTATGTACATTACTTGTTTTTTTATCGTTTTTAACATCTCTGATGTCCAAAAATTACCTTTAATAATTAATCAAAGTGATAATTTTTTATTCACTGGCAGTGGTAAATTAAAAATATAGATATGCTTTTCCTGAGCAATCCATTTCACTTTCTATTTATTGATGAAACGTAGACTTCAAGAAAAAATGAAATTTTTATTGATTAAATGACAAACATTAATAAGGTATTTTCCTTTTATTCTATTATATTATACATTTTCTTTAAAAGTTCTTTAGAAGCAATCATATCTGTTCCAGTTATGTTCGCTTACATTTTCAAAATGCTACAAATGTTGACAAGAATCATATAAGAAGAAAAATCTGCAATTTCGTATAACTTAAAATGGTGTTTTCCGCTTGGATTCATTTTATATTTTAATTTCAAAAAGACTTTGTAAAATCAGACTCTGGCTACCGTCTTAATTTTCTTCTTTTCTTTGGCAAACGTACGCATACATTTGTTAATAATCTTTTTTTTTAATTTTTGAAATTAAAATAAAAAATGAACCCAAGCTGAAAAATTCAATTTTTGAGTCATTTAGTATTATATTCACAGTTCGAATCCTGATTGAAAAAAAAAAAAAAAAAATAAAAATAAAAATTAAGTACAATTTAAAAATCCAAATGTTTGAAAACATTATTTTGAGTTTTTGACAGCAGTAATTTACTTTTATCTGACATCAAATGTGTTGAGGTACCTTCAATGAAAGCTAGTTTTTCTGTTTATTATTTTGTTCACAAATGTTTGCCTATTTATTAGCTGAATTATTTACTATTATATCTATTTTATGATGTACCTAAATTAATTTAATTGAATTGCTTTGAGCAAAACAATACACAGGAAATATAATACATACATCGTACGAACATACAGAAGTGTAGAAGCACGTAACTGACAAAATATAATATTGCATTTCTTTTCGTTTAAATCATTTTCGCATTCAGCATTTTTTTGACAAAATTTGGATTTTTATTTTAATTCGACTAGAAATGTTCAGAAATTTGATCCTAAGAAAAAAATTCAAAACAACGATGCAATCTTGGTTTATTTAAAATTATTTTATTAAAAGAACACATACAAACTTTCTTAATAACTTAGAATATTAGACTTTATCATTTTAGACTTACAGCTAAAAATTTACTACCATCTAAAAGGAATTTTCTTAAGATTATAAAAATAACAAAAATCTCGCTAAGGTTTAATGCGGCAGTATTTAGGAAGAGACAATATGAAAATAATTTCCTTCTGTACATTTAATTAAAATTTCTCTATATTTTTAAATTGTTAACAAACTGGAAAAATTACCAACCTTACATTGGTCACAAATAGGAAAGAAAAATATATGAAATAGAGCGAAAAAAGCCAACATGTTTTAAGTGCTTACTAAGATACATTTGTTGGTTCACTGCACGGTATTTTAATTGAATGTTTTCCACATTAACGTCAACTGAAAAAAAAGATCTTGAAAATTTCATCAAATTAGTTTCTTTCTGTGTATAAATACATGATATACATTCTAGATTTCCTTAAAGTAAGTATTATTTTAAAATGGTTCCATTGATTTTTTAACAATATGAGCAGTATCATATAAATAATGTCAGTGTTGTTAAAGAATCAACTTCAAACGAAAATTTTCAACATTTTCGCCCAAACTAAACTTAATAAAAATTTTTAGTGGTAGTTTTTTCATAAGGTTTATTTTATGATTTAACAGAAAACCTTATAGCTGAAGTTAGTTTTAAATATTGTATTATCAACGAACATACTATTAAGGGTTGTTATTAAATAAAAAAAATCATTTTAGCTTAATTCAGTTAAACTGTTTTAATCATTTAAAGGAAATCAAAAGTAAATTTTTTAGTCTTTTTCTGGAGAGGCACTTTAAAGTATTAAAAGAATTTTTTTTTTTAATTTTCAATTAAACTGAAAAAATGTGACTTACCATGGTAATAAAGTTGTAGCTGTAGATAAAATATTTAAAATCGCCTTTAGAAGGAAACTAAGACTGTACTCGTCTAATACGCTAGCCATATCACCTGCCAAAACTTAAAGCATAAAAAATGTATGATATTTTTGTGGTTTAGTGTATAAAAGATTTAATAAAGTAAAATATCTCAATCCTCCTTTTTTAACATTCTAGTTTTCTGTTTAAAAAATGAGACCGACATAAACATTCTAACATTACTTCCACATGACACTCTCTTATACAATTATAAATTTACAGTGATTTTTTAATGGAAGTATTGAGGACTGCTTAAGTATTATTTACACAGCAGTTAACGCTAGGAAAATTTAAAAAAGTATTATTAGTGCAGTTTGTGTGTTGGTATTTGTATGTGTGAACAAATAATAGTTAATTTAACTCGTATGAATACAAGGTACCAGAGTGTTAAGGAATTTATAGCGGCATAACTTTATTAACATTTAACACACCCATTAAAAATATACAAGAATATGGTGTACTTTTGGATGTTTGTCAAAAAAAAGGAGGCCTGAAGAAATAATGGCGTCGACCACTTAAAGTACTTTCTACAGAAAATTGTATTAGGGTCCGTCTAAAAATGTTCTTGATTTAAAAAGTCTATGTATCATAATAGCTATTTTTAATATTATGCTTGAAAACATACAAAAGGTGGAAAAGCGCCAAAGATTTAAATGCCTTTCAAAATTATAGTCGTAAGTATACTGCAGCCTAAAAATGCCAAACAGAAATTTGCATAATTTTGCAGTAAATATTTAAGATTTTGTTTTGTTTTAAAAGGGACATATTAAGCCATCTACGATGAAAAGTATTTTGGTATTATTGCAAATATTTAACATGCAAATGAATGCTTTAATAATAATTGTATAGAATATTAAAAGAAAACTTTTAAAAAATTCTTTAAAAAGTTGTACGTTTGTTGAATTAACGATTTCAATGCTTTCCCTAGTGTATTTCAGTAAGGAGTGCTAAGGTCGACTATGCCGAATCTTATATATCCTTTACAATATATGTATAAACACATATACAGATAAGTCTTCATAAGTAATTCTTTCCTACCATTTAATTTTTCCATTTAAAAAAATCGTCTAAAATTGTAAATTTGTTCGGGTCTTATCAGATTTGGATTTTATTTCTGCAGTTGGTTAAAAAAAAAGTTAAAAAGAAGATATGGAATAGTCCTTGCAAACAAAGAGAACTTCAAAACATATTTCAGCTATCTGTATACACCACATTACATTTAATATTGGGGCACCCTTTAATTTAAAAACCAAACTTTTGTGCTTGTCGGATTAGGAGACATAGCACTACAGCTCCTTGTTACATTCAGTCGTCTGCCTAAAACTGTTTAACAGTTTGGCAAAATACATCAAATTATATCAACGATGGGGCTCCCATTTATTTCCAATAGAGGATCTTCGTCATTCCCCACCGCCATATATGTCAATTTATATCGTCTCGAACACATTATAATTTTTGGTATTATTTCTTGCTATTGGAAGTACATTTTTTTATTTTAAAGTGGTGCCTTTTACTGTACATAATATACGTGAAGAACATGTATGTTTTATAAGAAAAATTATGAACTGTTTTCAAAACATTAATAATCTGTAATCATAACCTTTCCAATCAAGAAAAAAGTTTCCAAATAGGCTCAGAAAAGACTGAGCTCTGCTGGCACAAATACAAGAAAACGCATTCAAACGAATTTAAAGTTTGAGACAGGCGTAGTATTTTGCCCACTCGTTCGAAAAAATTGGACCAATCTAAAAATAGTTAAATAAAGTTAGATTTTCAAAATATTATAAAATATTAAGCTGAGTTATATCAAAAATTTATAATTTTTATTGAAACAATTATATAAACAGCACAGAATTTGCTATGACTTTCTTCGCGGTAACCCGTGCAATATTTTACATTTTTATGTTGAGTACTTTCTGATAATATAAAAAAATACTTTCTGAGAATATAAAAAACAGTTCTTGTGAAGCACTGTTTGGACATAAATAAGTGTAATTTAAAATTTCCCTTACATTTCTGTTAAATTAGCAAAAGAATATTAAATAAACAATATGAAAAAAAACATGATAAAAAACAAATTGTCCCTCCAATTATATGTAAGATTTAAGCTAATTTTATTGTTCGCAATGTATTTAAGCGGCAATGAAGGAGTGTGCATTATTTTCATAAGAAGTTAATACAGTGTAGTTATGAAAATTTAATGAGATTGTACACTTTTTGATGACATGCTATCAAACTCTATACAAGGGTAAAACTTACAAATAGGGTAAAATTCGTGTTTGTCAGCGAAGCTGGATGAATTTAAAAATTTTTTGAATTCTCTCTTTCTCTCTCGTCAAACCGCTCTCACATGCAAAGATTGAACGTCTAATAGCCGCTTAAGAGATGCTTATCTTTATATGAAACATAATATCTTCACAGTGCACTCCAACATTTGCAAACAAAAATATTTGCACAATATATTAAAAAACCTGAAGGTGGCTTTAAAACTCTTTTCGCTCATTTAAAAATTTTAATACGAAATTCTATTTAATTAAATCTCAAATTTATTTTCCTTCAAAGGCTTTTAAACTCTGTTGAAATTACCTGTCTCATTCATTTTGAGAATTCTAATTTACAAATGTTCATTTTGTAAAACAGGTTTTTTCATTTCCTTTGTAATGAAATAAACTTATGTTAGCATCCATGTATGGCTTTGTGTTCAATTGATGTGTGAGATTGTAAAGGAAGTGACAAATTGCAATTTTCAAAAGTTTTAGAAAAACGACAATGAAAAGAAAAATGTTAACGATTTTGGTTCATACTTAACTCGATTGCAAATAGAACTGAACAATAGCAGATTTAAAATTAATGAATAGCAACTGTTTTTTTTTATAATCGAAGGCTGTGTTTGTATTATTTTTTTTTAACAGATTTATAAAACTTCAATTGAACGATAATTAACATTTCATGTTTTTATTTGCAAATTTTATGTAAGTTATAATCGTTCTTTAAAAGCAAAATTGTAATAAAATTACTTAAAATCCTTTTGACTGAAACACTGCAATCTAGAACTAAAACAGAGAATCTAAAAGAGAGCCTGAGATAGTTTAAGGAAAGCCAGCACCTATATTAAGAGTCACTGAAGACTAAGCAAACTTTAATAAATTTCAATTTAAAATACTAACGTTTTATATGTTTTATATCTTTGGTTTGATCTTCCCCAAAGTAAGGAAACGCATCAAATTATTGACTGTGAATAAAAGAAATATTTCTTCATATTTTAATCCCTTTAACACCGAAGTTATAGAATCTTCTTTTGGACTAATTAAAAAATACCTCTATTTTTTGACTGTCTGCCAACAATTAGTTACTGGACCTTCGCTGCCAATTTTTAGGCGACATTAGAGCTAAATACAATTTTTTTCACAGATTTTATTTCAAAACACTACTTTATGAGGAATATATAATGTTTTGTTTTTAATGTTTTATAATAAACGTTTGTTTATTTAGCTGCTCTTTTTCCTTTCAATTTAATGAACTTATCATTCATTCATTTGTATATTTTAAGGTTTTTTTTGTTTACAAAGGAATTTTGATTGCACACAAAAACCTTTCTGTGTAGACACGAGTATTCCTGCATTTGCTCCCAAGATTTTTCCGGACGTTAACCCCTGCAAAATACTGAAGTTTCCAATTAATTTTAATCAAAAATAGCCACGCAACTATCTAAGAACAACATATTATGATTGTAGTATATGATTATAAGAAAACATAGTGTTGTTTCATTTGATAATAATATAACTGATCTTATTTAAGAAGTTATCATGTCATATAAAAATATGTAAAATTTTCCAGAAGTAAAGAATTTGGTTATTTAAAACAGAAATTAACATAAAAGTAATAACGCTGTGATAGTCGAAAAAATGAACTTCGATTAATTCCTTTCGACCTATTAGGGGGGAGTCGCCTGAGTCTGGACCATTCAACATTCAACAAATAAATAAAATAAAATATTGGATCTTTTTTGATTTTGAAGCTTAACTTAAGGGCAAAGATAGGAAAATATTTATAAGATGGCTAAAAATATGATCAAAAATTGTTATTTTTGATCAACATTAATGGTTTAAATTAAGTGAAATTAAAAAAAAGACTAAACATTCCGTAAAAGAAAGTTAAGAAGGCAAAAAAAAAAAAACAATACACTCGAAATAATTTTTTTTTTACCTATAATCATGAAAAATGGATAAATACTGATTTTTAAAAGAACTGAAGCCAATCTGACACTTCCAAATGTACTGTCGCACTCAGGAGACTACCCCCTAGTAGCTCGAAAGGGATTTATCGAAGTTAATTTTTTTCAAGTTAAAAAGTATAACAGTGTAATCAACAAGAAATAATGTATTAAATTTTTTTTTTTTTGCTTTCTTAATAAAATTTAAAATTATAATTTTCTTAAACATAAGCCAAACTAAGATTAATTAGTTGTCGTAATACTAAAGAGACCATCTGATAATTTTAAAA
The DNA here is from genome assembly GCA_937654795.1 of Cistogaster globosa. NCBI lineage: Eukaryota > Metazoa > Arthropoda > Insecta > Diptera > Tachinidae > Cistogaster > Cistogaster globosa. The sequence goes on along the minus strand of OW569405.1, from coordinate 30,001,094 downwards.
ATTTTATCGTAAGTATTAGTAGTTATTTTTGAAAAAAGTTTAAAAGCAAAATTATTCCAATTAGCATATATAATGATATTCGCTGATTCAATAATATTGACTTTAATTTGATTAAAGCAGTTTAAATTCATTTTGCAAGCTTGAGTTTCAAAAATTTCATTAAATTAAAAAATTTTACATGAATCACTATTTGAAAAAAATAAACACTTTTTGTGAGTTTATCTAACGTTTTTGCAAATATGCTTTATATAATTACGCGATTCCATGGATATCAATCTGTTATTTTCGTATAACAAGCAAAATTATTTTTTTCAAAATATAAAATATGTTGCTATTTCCATGTGTGAGTGTCTGTTGCTGAATCTTTTGTGGTTTGTTTAAAAAAACCCATTATATTGTGAAAGATGGTCAAAATATTTTCTGTCGGACTTTTATCAAACTGTCCGTTTATAAGGACCAAATTTTTCTAATTTGTAAAAAAAAAAATTCCTACAAAAAAATATAGGAAAAGCCATTTTTTAGGTTTTCCAATAAGAGCGGATCGGTTTTTTAAAGAAATGTATAAACGGAAAATGATTTAATATTCTGTACCAAATTTAGTTTAAATTGAATTAACTTTTTATTTTATATCGATTTGCAGGACATCGCTCAACTTAATTTGTTTGATGTATAGTTTGAGAAGCCTATCTGAAAATATTCACTACGGTGTAATTTGTATAGCATTAAACGCTATTCCTATTGAGCCATAACTTGAGCATGTACGTATTTTTCTCAAATATAGTTTAACTAAAAAGAATTAATGGATATTTTATCGAAAAAGTATAATCCTTTGAAATTTACCTAGTGCAATGCAGTGCAAGCCACAAAATTATTTATTTATTCTGTTAAAGACCAGCATTAACCTAGAATCCAATAAGCTTTTGTGGCCTCACTGCCATCTAGTAAACCATATATTCATAAAATGATAATTTTTCGAAGGCAATGTTTTCACTAATTAATATTAGTTTCAACTATCACATGAGCTTGCTTATTATACGTTAATCTTTCTATGGTGATCTTGCATAAGTGACTATAAAATTAATTTAACAGAAGAAGCAGCAAAAATATTTTTATCATCACATACTTTCAAGAGAAATCCTTACTTATTGTATCGTATTTTTTGTACATTTTTTATTTCTAACCAAAATATTCAATTCATGCAACCAAACACCTATTAATGAAAAATTTGGAAAAAGGCACACCGCATGTTGCGGTTATCTGTTAAAAGAAGGAAAGACTTTAAATAGCAGTGGAAAAGAAAATAGACACATGCACAATTTATTTGTATTTTATTTTAATTTTTAAGAAATTCTATTGTTATATTTAACAATTAAATTTAATTATAACAACTATTTTAATATTATAATCAAATAAATTATTTTAAAAAAGCTTAAGTTTGAGCATTTCGTTTCAAAAGAAATTTTCTGTTTTGATTGATCATTAAATTAAAAAGTAAACGTATTAAAATTATTCATTTAGTTAAAGTTTATTACATTGAAGTTAATGCTTCTTTAAACAGTTTAAATACACATCCAAGCTCCCGCTTAAGGGAATATTTCGAAGACATTGTATGTGTGGTCTTAAGCTTTTAATTTAATTTTAGTTTTACGGAATAAAACAGCTGATGATTAATTTTACTTTAATTTTAATTAGCCGATTAGAGTTTTTTTCTCTGGAAACATAAAAATTTTCTTTTCTTATTTATGAGGCACAAGTTATGTTTTTAAAAATAGGAATATTGTTTTATATTTTAATTTTTTTAATATTTCGCAACAGCGTTAGTTGGTATCTTCAGGTAAGAGAAAACATAAATATATTTTAGAAAATATATTTAAATGGAGGTAAATCAATTTTGAGGTGGTTACGATGGCGAACTGATTAATTTGCGCCGTTATCAAACTACATAAAAAACTACTCTAAAAAAATATCATATAAATTTTTTATGTCGTTACCTTTATATGGAATTTTTTTTTAATTCAAATTTTATACATTTTTCGATAAATGATTTCTAATGCACCACCAAAAAATTTAAAAAATATTAACAGTATTAAATTGCTTAGAGCGTTTAAATTCATAATGCGTTAATAAAAAATTTCCAACTACAAAACTGTACTTTTTTTCTTTTCCTGTAAAGAAGAGCAAATGTTAATTAGGGCTTTTTCATATAAAGGTAACGTTATGGAGTTAGAAAAAACCAAGAGACAAAATATTGAAAAATTTTAACATTCTCATAACATGTACATTTGTTAAACTGTTTGAATGTTTGCCTTTTGGTTTTTGGATTTTTTTAAATTTCTTGTTATTTACTTCATACCAAGTTATTAATTGCAGCTAGTTTTTAAACAACTAAACTCATGTGGTCCTTCATATTTCTGCATATTAATTCTTCCATATTAATTTATATATCCTGTGTTTTTCTGAAGGTTTTTCATTTGGTACCACTTTATCTAGTTGCTTATTATGTACCCCTTTTGAATTACGTATAACGCCACCTATGCTCTTGCCCTTAATTGAAATTAATTTTTCACACAATTTGCAGGCAGCAAAACCCTCCTTGCAGTGGAAATTGTATCTTTAACACATAAATAAATGTTTAAGTATGGATCGCTTTTTTAAAAACAAAAAATAACCATTTTAATTGTAAAACAATTTTCCGGGATTTCCCGGTTTATTTCCTAGGGATTCGGGATTTTTATTTTACGGGAATACCCTGAAAAAAACTAATTATTATGCTAATTTGATTAATTAAAAAAAGAGTAATGCTTTAACAAACTTTTGTATAGTAATAGTAATGGATAAGAAAAAAAGCATATGTATTTTAAAAGAAAACAAGTGAAAAAACGAAATAAAGTGATGAAAAGCATTTTCGTTACTTAAACAAATTTGTGACTTACGGAAAAACAAATAGGTATGAAAAAAAGTTTCAGTATATAAATTTTAATAACGAAAAAAAATTTTTTGGCAAATTCATTTAATTAAAAGGTGTCATTTCTAGGCCAAAAGTACCACTATCGGAGCACAGTGTCAAAGTTTTTGTGGAATGCCATAAAAAATAGCCAAATAATATTTAAATGTTAATATATAAGAAAAGAGAAAATACTTCAATCACAAAATTTGCTGATGAAGGAAATAATTATTTACAAAGTCATCGATGTAAGAAAGTCAGATATATAGGAGTAAAAAAGCAAGAAAATCAAATGCACATTCTAATATTTATTGAAATTATACGAACTCTAAAACAATAAATGTAAAAATTATTGCAGAGTAAAATAAACTACATATAAGTTTTTTGCTTCAGATATTTTTTTAGAAAACATAGTTTCGCACGTATTTTTCTAAACGGAAGCACTTTAACAACAAATAAGTGTATGTACGTGCTGTCTAGGTACAGTGCGATATAAGAGTGTTTGTACTCTGTATACTATCTGTTCAAGAAACAAACGAGTTGTGTTAGCATTGTAAACAATGTCTTTATATGCTACTGGTAACAACCTTAGTTTTCAGGCACATTTGTGAAAGTGTCAGCCTTAAACATTATGAATAAAAAAAACAAATAAAAGTCACACAAGATAATTTTTGCAGAGTTTCTTATCTACATGATAAAGGTATCACATACGAGTATTTTTCAATCATTTCCGATTTTAAAATTAAATAAAAAACTTGTAGGGAAATCGAGAAATTAAAGTATTTTCTTGGCGCTTATTATTTTCGGTTCGTTTACGCCAAAAATTTTTTTTTGGTGATATGGTCACAAAAACAATTTTATATAACAAAGTATAGTTACAGTGCACAAATTGTTGTTTTCAACAATACTTCATTCACTATAAACGTTTTTTGTTAATATTTGTTTATTATATGGTTACTTTGCACCAAAAGTGCTACAGGGTTGGTTTAACCTAAGAAAATTTAGCTCCAAAACAAATATTTTATAACTTATTTAGAGCAATATAATATACTGTAAGTAATTAAAGTATAAATAAAATGAATAAATAAAATATCTAAGCAAATATAAATAAAATTAATGAAAAAAAAACGAATAAAATTGATGCAAAAAATAGTTATAACAACTAAGTGATTTTTCTTCTTAAATAACCCTTGTAACAAATCATAATAAAAAATAATAAATGTTTTCACTTATCTGATAAGTAAAACGAGTATTGCTACTATTATAATTTCTTAGATATAAGAGTAAAAGAAGGAAGCAACAAGACAAAAAATTAAACGGAAATGTCAAAGTGTGTGTATTCATAATTTAATTTAAATACTTAATTTATATCAACATTTGTGATTTACATTTTTTCTCTGCTTTTGTACCTGCATTTAAGCGTACATGTGTAATAAAATTCAAGGATTTTTTCTGTAGTTTTTGTACAGTTTTTTATTATACATTAATGTGTTCTGTAAAAATAAGATGATACGAGTTTATTCCAAGTCAACTAACACATTTGACACGTTAATGAATAAGGGAAAGGTTTTTTTACTTATAAAATATATCCTTATTTTAAATTTTGGATTTTGAAGATTTGATTAAAAATTTAGTCAAACATATTTAATGTAATTTTCCATAACTACTGCGAATGTCCTTAAATATAATTTCACTTTGACGCCCTTATTGCAGACAAGTACAAAATTAGTTTACCATAAGCAATGGTGAGATATAAACCTAAGAAGCATGAAATTAATTATAATGCTTTTTGGAACAATTTTTGCTCCATTGTTTTGGCGCATCTTAAAGTTCATATAGTCAGCCTTGTGAGACTTTTTTGTTTTGAGTTTTTAGCAACCACGCTTTTATTAAACTAAATCACTGAAATGGTACGATGTATATTTATTTTTTATAATGAAAACAATTTTACATCTGTAGATAAATACTTCATGAAACAGATCATATGGAACAGATCAAGTGATTAATGGTGGAATGAGACAAAAAAAAGCATACAAACTAAATTCCGCGAAATTAGTATTCCGATTATTAATTTATTTTCTTTACGGTTGTTATATAATGCCAATATTCAATTTGTCTTATTCTTTTCCGTAAAATATCATATAAAATACAAAAAGCAGCATTAACAATTACATCAATGAAAAAGCAGCCAAATTCAGCAAATTTTGAGCAAAAATATGGACCTGAATAAGGCCTAAAACTGCATTGATAAACGAAGCAGAAACCCTCCTTTCTGTAAAGTTTGTAGTTCTTAGTATTTTTTCATATTTTCTCTTACCTGTTTTTTTTTAAGATGTAGCGATTTGTTAATGTAAGTGTAAATGCCATTTTCAAGCACCTAAAACCAAAGACTGAGTGCTACTGTTGCCCAACGTAATTTTGGACACTTCAAGTAAAAAAAATTTTACATAAAAACTATTTTTTATTATATTTAAATTTTAATATAAATAAATTTTTTTAAGTTTTTATTTGATTCAATTTTTTAATTAATTATAAAACTATTTTCTTTCTTAATAAATATATTATATTCCAGACAATAAAATATTTAACCAAATTTCAATCTAAGATCAAACAAAACAAATATCAGATGTTTTTTTTTTTACTTAAAGTGCAACAGCTTTTTAGGCTTCCACAAATAAAATGTAAAGATTTCTCTCTGTCTGTCTGTCTGTCTGCCACATATATATTAATCTGTAAGCATAGCCAATCAAAAAATTTAAAATCGGTTCAGAAATAACTGAGTGCTTCAGGCATAAACCATAAAAAATAAAACAATTATAAATAAAAGAGATTATTTAGATTGAACCTTGATACCTTATTTTTTTTAAATCTTAATAGGCTGAGACTTTAAATGTGCTCAAGGTATGTCCGCTGTAACAAGTTTACCAAAAAAAATTATAGGGTAAACTCTTCATGTGTGAGTGAAATACAAAGTTGGCAAATTTGTTTTTAGTTTTTATTTAGTTCTTCATTATTTTTTTTCTTAATTTTCACTCCATATATTGTTTTAAATACTTTTTTTATTAACAGAATTATATTTTTATGTAGTAATTGTGGCTTTTTTAATATTTTTTTTTCTTTTACAAAAACAGAAAAGTGAATTTTTATATTACATTACAAAGAATTTTGAAATTTATTTTAACTTCTCAATTTTACTTTTGTTTCATAACATTGTTTAAAACAAATACTAAATCTTTAAACTTTATGTATTTTCTTCCATTTCTTGCATGCTGACCTTTAAACGTAGGGCGTATTATACACATATTAAAATAATACATTTGTTTGAATTTCTCATTTTTGTATGGGCCTCTCGTGTTGTTTTTGAAGTTTATATACCTAAAGAAATCGGCGAAATACGTATAGATAACAGCATTTTAATCTAAAAAATACATTGTATTTCTATTAGAAAATTTTGTGGGATACTAGCAGCACATAAATATATTATTATAAAAATTCCTGAAATTATTTTCTTAATAGTAATTATTTCCTCTTAGTTCTGACAAAGGTTTACGTTTTGAAAATATTACCTTATCAAAAACCTGATAAAGATTTAAAGTAAAATGTAGCAAATAATATTTTATTGCATCTTTAATAAAGTGCAATAATCATTCAGTTTAAGTATATTTGTGTAAAATTTATTCTCATACATTCAGGATGTTAAGAAAAAAAAAGTATAAAATATGACAGATGTTGTCATAAAGCCACAATAAAAGCAAAAGCCACAAAACTCTTACAGTAGATTATAAAATAAATGTCATATCTAAAAATTAACTGAAATATTTAAATAATGTAAACATGCAAATGAGAATGTTGTTCTAAATGACTATAAATTTATAAATATTTTACAGAACTTCACACATTTAACATACACACATAATTTTAATATTTAATGTTGAAAACCATGCTGGGTTTAAATTTATGTGTGTTTCAACTGCCATAAATTTATTTTATGCAAGTACAATAAAACAAGTAAGAGAAATATTTGATTTAAAGTTGTCCAGTAAAAGTAGAAATACTTCCTGCAACGACATCTTGCAACAATCACTTAAACATTTTTCAAAATAAAATTTGTTCAAGAAAATGTTGAATTTAAATAAATTTAATTTAAATAACTGTGAAGGGAGTTTTCAATTACTCTTTAGTAATAAATCGATACCCATTTTAGGGTTGCTATTTATAATAATATACCAAGATCCTTGAAGAGCACTATGTTAGCAGTTAAAAAGCAAAGAAGTCGTAAAAAAATAGACTCAGAGAATTTTGCCTTTCAAAAAGACAATGAGCCCAAGACACAAGCAGGGTGGCAAACACATTTTTCGATAATTACAATATGCCTTCTCATAGCCTTGATTACAGACCTCTTCAGCGTATATGCACCATTCTTGATGACAAATTTAATATGGAATAAAGCGAAATGGGTGAAAAACGACTCCAAACGGAAAGTAATTATTTCCAAAGATCGTGCAACATAATATTAAATAGTTAACTTCGTTTAGCTTGAAAAAGAATTTTCACAAGCTTAAGCTTTAATTTGTTGCGTTGAAAACTTAGTTCATTTTGTTTAATACTTACAAAAATATTAGTTCGAATTTTATTAGTCTTTTGTTTTTTCATAACCTTTTAATAAATAAGTGTAAGATAAAATTATTTTTCTATTAAATATAATTAAAAATAAATATATGAATCTAGAAAGACCGTAAGTACTTTAGTTCTTTTTTTGTCCCATAGCCTATACTTAAAAATTTAGTTTATGTGAACTTTAGTCTAAGTGACTTTTTGGCTACAGTGTTATTTCTGCATACTTTATTTTACACGCAGTGAAAGTTACATATTTGTACAAACGTGTATGACTTAAGCCTTTTTCCTTTACACGAATAATGAAAAAACGAGTAAGACCGCTATATTCAGCTATGACGATTCTTATATACTTTTAACCATATATGTAAAACCACATGTACCATACTGCAAAATTTACCATTGATTAGTTTAAATAAAAATCGGCGCAATAAATTTTTTTCTACCATAAAGTTTTCTGTTCTGAAATTGTCAGTTTTGCTCAGGGTTGTTGTCCCAAAGAACGAAAGTTTAAAAAAAAAGTTATCGAAAAATTAGAGGCAGGCTGCTTCGAAGGATATGCTGATTTGTTGATTTCCAACAAAACAAGGTCCAATCGCTTGGCATGTTTAAATTTTCTCTGGTTTGGCCTTGGTTAAGTTGATTTCAACACGAACACGGTCTGCCTTTGTATAGACGGATAGACGGACAATGCATAAGAACTCGCATTATATACACTTCATGGGGTCGGAATTGATATTGTAGAAATTACAAACGAGATGACAAACTTATATACATCATTTTTCTACTTTTAGTAGAGGGAATGAAAAATTTTCAATTAATAAAAATTAATTTTTTAACAAGACTCTAAAAATTTTACGGATAATTTGTTCAGAATACAAAATCCGTTTTTTATTGGGACCAGCACTCATGGGATGACCCCTACTTATAAAATGCATTGTGCTAGAACTAGGAAATTATGTTGTGGGATATAGGGAGTAGTGCTTGTGGACATTTGATTTGAATCTTTGCACATTGAAAGTGGCAGGGAAGACCGCTTCAGGCAGTTTGTTCCGCATACGAACTGTTCTGAAAAAAAACGAATTTTTTCTGTACTGCGTAGTGCGATTCACTGGACAAACGACCGTAAAGAAATGTGCTCTTGATGCAGAGCACGTTGCGCGTACGAATTTACGGTTTTCAGCAACCAGTTTCCTGATTTCATAAGAGCACATTTCGTTGTAGTAACTATAACATTTTTCTGTTTGTTGCGGAGACAATTCTGCTAAATGACTCAACCAATTTAGTTAATCTTAAAACACGTGTAGATATTTATTCTCGTGCTAAAAAAGGGTATTGTAAAAGACCAAGAGGGGCGAAAAGTAAGAAAGGACGTTTCCAAGGAAAACAAAAAAATTAGACGCTAGCAGAATGTAATGCCGCATTTGCAGACCGCTACATCCTTAATCAGGATTCTTCGCATCTATATACCTTATGTGGTGTACGTTGTAAACATCACCGTTTTAAGGAACTAATCAATATTAATTTGGTTAGGCGAAGTTTACACAAAACTTAAAGCATTTCTTCGTAACTTCAATCGTAATATTGTTCTTAAACTTTATGTTTTTTACTTTTGACTACATATAAACAAAAAAAAAAAAAAAAACAATTTGTTGCGGACTCAATGACCAGTGAGGTTTCCCACCAGCTTTATATATTTATTGTATTTGTAAAAATTCGACTGAAATAAACATGCCGAAAATTTATAAAACGTTTTACTCACCACGCTCAGTATATGTCTGTAAGCCCGCTTTATATTTCGATTGTTTTTAGCCATAAGTGGTATGTCATATTCAATATGTATATGGCAAAATTAGTAATAAATTTGGTCCAAAAATCTAAAAGGGTGTTCCAAATTTTTATGCATGTAGTTATGGCTAAAAAACCAATTCTAACTATATTGAATATAGCACAGATTTGTAACTTTAATCGTTATATTGTCCATGTTGGTTCTTTTGACTAGAAATAAAAAAAAAATTGTTACGGACGCAGTGCCCAGTGAGGTTTCCGACTAGCCTTAAAAATAAAACTAAAAATGTACCAAAGCCAATAAATTTTTATTTTTATTCATTTGTAATATTTCAGGGTACGTACCAAAAAAAAAAAAAGCCAATGACGACGAAATGAAATGACCGAAAGGTATGAAAGGTATGACAACAGAATAAAAAATGAACTTATAACCACACCGTTGGTTGGCACAAAGATGTAACTCAACATAGCAACATAGAAATGCTTATGTTATGTGGAACTTCGTCCAATCAAATTAATATTGACTAGTTGGTTAAATAGATGATGTTTACAATGTACACAACTTAAGTAGATAGATGCAAATAATGCTGATGAATGATGTAGCGGTCCGAAAATTTCGGCATTACATTCCGCTAGCGTGTAAAATTTCTTGTTTTCTTTGGAAAATGTCCACATACATTTCTAAAAAAATTTTCTTTTTAAAATTTTTAAAAATAAGCTTGAATAATGAACCTAAGCCAAAAAAAAATTAAAATTTGATATTAAATATATTAAGATTATAGATACATCGTTATCTACATGATCCAAACTGAGTTAATGGCTTTCCTGAAATCTTGGAACTTAATTGTTCGGAGTGTTGCCCCATAGAAAACAAGGCTGTATTTTATAATATAGTACCTAGAAAGACCCTGAAATTAGGTTGAAGCAAAGCCGAGTACAATAATTAAGCAGTAAATATATAATAAGTGATGAATTTGTTAGGTGAAGCCATTTACATAATATAATACTGAGTAGCAAGATTTTCCAATAACTAATACTATGGGAAAGTGTGATAGCAAATGCAATGTAAATGTCAAACAGCATTGGAAAGACTGTAATATCCCATAATACAACATCACTTTTAGATTTTTTAACACTATTATATTTCATTTTAAAAGTGTTATTTTTATTTTTCTACTTTTAATGTAATGTAATGTTACGTTAGAGTTTTTTAAAACCACAACAATTCTCACTTGATTTAATTCTTACAAAATCCAATGAAAAATTAAGACATATATTATTAATCAAGATATAGTGATATATTAATTTTTAAGAATTTGCAATTATTTTACTTTTCTTGTTTATCGAAACTGCACTCATTCACTTATCTACGTTAAGTTAAAAACGTGGGTTTAATTTTAATCACATTAAATCAATAATTGTAAATGTGGACATAGAAACTTTAAGCTTTCTTTAATCTACATGCTACAATTTTATATAATAACTATCGATGCTGTGTCAAAACTTAGTCGTATGCAAACAATACAAAAGTTTTTTTTTATCACTGTACATCGCCGCCTTATGATTGAATATAATATATATACCATTAACTCATTTAAAATAATTTTCTGTAAACGGCGTATGCGTTAAATCTTGAATACAATAATAAAAATATAAAAAAAAATAAATAATAAGAAATTCTACTTCTCTATTAAAAAAGAGGAATTAACCGCAAGAGTTTTAAAGTCACTATAGAATGAGAGCCAATGAACGACTAGGGGCGGATGGTATATTATGGTTACTATGCCTTATTTCAAAATGTTAGAAGAGATAATGGATCTCAAGACCTCCAGTAGGCAATCAGAGCGGAACTGGAACCGCAAATGATGGATGTCGTTGCACAAATGAGGCTAAAGAGCCCTTTGGGCGGCAAATGTGTTCTTTTTATTCAGGTTGTCTTATGTTAATACTTTTGTTACAAGCTAAGTCACTTTATTGAGACTTCTATCATTTAAAATTCCTTAGCTTCAGTAAAGACCCCAACCAAAATAAGTCTTCAAAAGTATTTATTAATAGGAAGTAAGAGTTATTTACTTTCTTTCCACGAAATAACTTACCAAGTACCTAACTAAAACATTAGTTATTTTATTAAAGCAAACAAAATTATTTACAAGAATTTTTTTTTTTAACTCTAGACCATTTTTTTATTAAGTAAGATTTAACAGCTTACGCTAATTTACATCTGTATTAAAAAATGGAAAGTTTACTGTCTTTGTTAATGCTCAAAAACAACAAATTATTTTTTTACCTTATTTTCTTAAACGATAAATTTCCGTGGCATTTATTTCAAGTGCTGGTTTCCTCAAGTTTTACTTATGTCTGGCTTGCATATTCTTAGCTGTGCCTCTAATCTTTGCCCGCCTTAACGTTATGAGGGTTGACACAATGTTTAGCACATAAATAGTTCATTAACAATAATATAAAAATATACAAAATAAAAAAAATTCAAGCTAAAATTTAAACTAATATATTGTTATGTTTTCAGGGCAGAGTTATAAAAACAATTTTATATTTTTTCATACTTATTTTTATGCCATAAAATGATGAATAAAAAAACTTTTTTATTATATATATTATATATATATATATACATATATATTGTTCTTAATCAACAACTTTTATAGGCAATAGAGATCTAAAAATAAGGAAAAAATATTATGTGAAAAAATTAGTGGTGGCCCATATTTTCAGAGTTATGGACCTCTGAAACTTTTAAATCGATTATAAGTATGGTTTATATGGCTACAATGCTAAGCCCCTTATGATCTGATGTCAGGTTTATGAAAAATTATATATAACACTTCAGTTTTTTTTTTCTCCTCTGTCACCCCAATATTTGTTTTGGTTTTTGATAGGAGCTGATTCGCTATACTAGATTTACGCGTATGGTTAAGGGTATATAGGAGTCGGCATATATTACAATATTACTTGTTTAACTAAAAACATCATTCAATATATCATTGAAGCTTATGTGATACTGATGATGTCAGCATATCTAACAATATATCAAGAATTTATTTAATTTAACAAATAGAGTTCAACAAAAATGTCGTTTTTTTATTTTTGTCATTTCAGTAATGTTAGTTGCTTCATTAGAGCTCTTTGATAATATAACACAGCTTCTTGATTTAAAATACTTTATGACCGGGAGAGACGCGAACTTCCCTGTGTTTTGTTAAGCTTATATGCAGCTTTTATCAGCGCAGCAATTTACACAATAATGAGCTGCGTCTCCGGCAAAATGTAAACTCAAGATCTTATTTTTAATATATTAAGTCCTTTTACCCAACCCAACCACAACCTTGTTTTTATTTTATTTGGAACAAGATTTCCTTGTTTTTAAGCGTCTTAACTAACTCATTTTCACTTCTTCTTACAGGCTTTTAACTTTTCTAGCGTAGCTGCGCAATAATTGTTTTCGTTTTCGCATCGAGATTACTGAAAAACATAATTAATGTATTTTTTTAAACAACTTCTACGTTTTCTCTACTCAACAACGATAATTTTATTTTACACTCTATATGGAAATGAACTCAGTTTAACAAGAAAAAACTCATCTCTACCAATACAGCCAGCGCACAGTTGGGGATTTGGGAAAAATTTAAATAATTCTGTAGTTTCTAAACGGCTCTTCTGATGGTAGTGAAGTAAATGGTCTAGTTTAAGTTCTAAATTTGAACTTAATTCTGCTTAGAGAAGCAAATCCTTGATATTTTAATTAGCAAGCCTCGGGTATACGAACAATTGAAACTGTTCTCAATTTCTTATTTTTCTACGGATTTTGAAAATTTGAAATTGTAGCGATAGGTCTTACCAAACTCTAAAGAAACTTCCACTGTGTGCTATGAACTATTGATTGTATACTGTTGAATATATTCCGTGGTTAAATTTAGTTAGCTTTATATTTGACAACCAGAAATAGAGCCTACCGAGATGCAGATCTCTAAAAAGCCTTTCAGGGCTTTAGACTTCTGCTAGACTGCCAAAACATGGATGCAAGTTAAGGGTATCTTATCGTGAACTGCCGCTGTAAAGAAGTTAATTTTGGTAGCAATAATTTGTCGTCTAACACTGGTAAGTAAAACTTGGACCCAAAGTAACAGTAAAGGAGCAGTAGAGGAGACTTTTGAGTTTACCTTTAAGGTTGATTTCCGGTATTTTTTTCTGCTCTTCATCCGACATGGTTCAATTTAACGACAAATTCTGTAAAGTTTTCATTCCCTGCAGAAATGGTGAATGAATTATTTCCTTTCACAGAGCTCTTAATGCTTTGTTTGTTCTTTATTATGACCTGAATGTGTCAGTGGTTGTTTTTATATAAATTTATTTTAAAGTGATTTTATATTCATATACTTCATAACGATGTATGTTCATATACATATATATAAGTGTTAAAAAAAAACAAGCGAAAATGACAGCTAAATTAAATGGAGCAACTAACATTACAGAAATGACAAAAATAAAAAAACGACATTTTTGTTGAACTCTATTTGTTAAATTAAATAAATTTTTGATATATTGTTAGATATGCTGACATCATCAGTATCACATAAGCTTCAATGATATATTGAATGATGTTTTTAGTTAAACAAGTAATATTGTAATATATGCCGACTCCTATATACCCTTAACCATACGCGTTAATCTAGTATAGCGAATGAGCTCCTATCAAAAAACAAAACAAATATTGGGGTGACAGAGGAGAAAAAAAACTGAAGTGTTATATATAATTTTTCATAAACCTGTCATCAGATCATAAGGGGCTTAGCATTGTAGCCATATAAACCATACTTATAATCGATTTAAAAGTTTCAGAGGTCCATAACTCTGAAAATATGGGCCACCACCAATTTTTTCACATAATATTTTTTCTTAATTTTTAAATCTCTATTGCCTATATATTTCTTTTTTGATTGGAGTTGCTTCATTGTTTCATATGGTATTGGTAAAAATTAACGGTAGGCATGTCGTTTTTTCCACTGCGTCGTAGGACATAAACCGATTTAGCTAATTTTCAGTAGCACAATTTTCGACAATATGTCTAATCGGTTGATGTTTTTAGAGTTTCTTTAGCTCATTTAGTACCTTGACAAAGCTGATTAAACACTTCGCGTACGTACAGACGGAGATCGCTCAATCGACTTCGCTGTGCCTAAGGACTCAAAATATATATGTTTTTATACTTGATGGGGTCGGAAATTGATATTGTAGAAATTACAAACAGGATGAAGAACCTAGATATATATAGTATATATATATATACCCTATTAGACAACGTTCTTCGCTACTGTATTTACACTCAATATTGGTGCATAAAATTCTACCTCACGGTTTTACATTTTCAAAAATGTTTACGAACACACAGTCATCCCCTTTGCAAACATTTATTCGTAACAGCCATTTGGAAACAAATATTTATCATCTTCTGGGCACTTCACAAATTGATTTCGTGTATTTTTTCTTTAACAAACCGCACTAATTTTTAAATCAGCATGTGTCTACAGTAAATCTTATAAGAATTAGAAAATTCTTTAAATACATAAAAAACTTTTTTTAAGGAAGCAGCAGATATCAGCTATCATTCCCAGTATGAAAAAATTAAACCAATAGATGTAAATTTTATTCCATGCCCGAAATAAAATATTTTTATCTTCAAATGTTATCGCGTGTTAATATAAATAAACCTTGAAAAAAAAAGAAATTTTTAAAAATTATCTCAAAAAAGCGTAAAGAAAAGTGTAACTTCGACATCATATGGAATGCGGAAATAGTGTATTGAACTTCGAAGTATATTTTTTGAATTAATCATTTGCATAGGATTGTTTACACGACTGTTGTTTCATGCTTGTTTTTAGTGCTACATGTAAATTTCATTAGTAAAGCCTTTTTTGTTTTCCTACGTTTCAATGTTTACTTGCTTCTTTTGGACACGTTCGTTTATTTTTTTTTTACCTGTAGTGGTCAGCGTATCCCACAAAAACTCTACAACAAGGTAATAAAATTTTTATTAACAATTATTTAATAAATTATTTTAAAGGTTTTATTTTTATTTTTTATTCTTATCATATTTTTGACTTTATATATTTGGGGTATTATTTGCTTATTTATTCAGATAGTAGGGTGTTGTTCACTATTAAAAGTTTTTATTGTTGGCTTGCATTTTGACCAGAATTCAGAATTTTTCATTTATGAGCATTCAATTTTAAACATTTTTGATATTTTTCATAAATGAGATTTCTACGATTTTTTTTATATTTTTTACGTTGATAAAGTAGCATCAAAAAATTTTCTGCGCGCGATCACACATGAATGTGTCTGTCTGTTTCGTTTTTAAGCATTCATATATGAAAGAGTGAATAACAAAAAATATCCTTATTATTCATACATGATAAGGGATGAATAATATCATTCTCATTAATGTTTTTTTCATAAACGAATTGGTATTTTTTTAGCATTGAAAAGTTTTCGTTTATAATAATTCAAGGATGAGATTTATTAAATTTCTCATAAATGAGAAAAAATAATTATTTCTTGTTGCCGGTAATTAACGACCAACAAAAAATTTTCTGCCTACAATCTCACATGAATATGTGTATTAGCATCCGTTTTATAAAAGACAAGTTTATAATAAAATTAATAGCTAAAAGACATTATATAAAGATTACGATATTTTTATATATACATATATTTTTAATACAAACATAATAATGTATAGGTACGTGCCTTTATTTTAGTCCAAACAACTACAAAAATGTTAAACTTTTTAAAGTTCTAAATGGATCCGAAATGGTAAACTATGATAACTTAAAAGTAAAAATGGTTTATCAGCACACATTTTCCACTAACATATAAGGACAAATATTTTGTAACTGCATACGCCCGCAGTTGCGTAAAAAACAAATCAATTTAAAATGTACATAAAAATTTTTTCTACGATCTTTTCACTTAAGAAAAATTATCAAAATTTTAAACTCTTATAAATGAGCACTTCGTGAAAAAAATATTCTCATTTTTAATTTTTAAATAGAAAGAAAAAAATATAAATCATCCCTCTCATGAATGAAAAAAGAAAACAAAACATTTTTTATGAAAAGAAGCAAAACTAAATTGTCTCACTGCCCTCTCATGTTCGAGAAGTGAGAAAGCATTTCGGTACTCTAATTTTGATCCTTAACCATTGTTATGAAATGAATCATTCTTTTTTTGATTTTAATTCGTTACGAAGTGACTAAACTTTGGATTAGACAGAAATGAACTTGTTAAATTAAATTGCATATCATTTCCAAGTCGTTTAAATTTAATTGTAGAGTGGCTTATATGAATACTCAGCGAAGTAGTATTTATAGCAAATTCTGATGTTTGAAAATGAATTGAAATTTTTGTTATCTTAAAAAAATGTATGAATAGAAAGGACTTAATCTGCTTAATCGGAAATTAAAATTTAGTTTTTTTCTGCTACGTAGATTTTTTTAGGTGGTGAATAAATTATTGGTTTATTTTTTAAGGATTCACATGGGTAACTCAAAAACGATTTGTTCGATTTGGTTAAACGGAATAACAGAAAAAGCAAAACACAATTTTTTTCCTATGGAACTGCTTTTAAAATATTCTAAAAAAGTGGGTTAGAAATTTATTTTTTACGAAAACTTAAAAAAGCAAGAATCGAACGTTTTTGCTCTTCTTCTTAAAGGAAGATATATTACAAATAAAATGAGTCATGTAACATAAAAATGGTTTAACAAACGAAAAGGCACATGTGCTTAAAACTTAACGTAGAAATGCTTTTTATCATCTGCATTAAATTATGAATAACATCAATGTTTTATTCGTTGGTTTTTATGAAAAATGATTTATTTTATTCGTTATACGTTTAAGGTTGGCAATAATGGTAAATTTTTTATTCACTTTTAGAAAACACAGATTTATTGATCTTTCCTTTAAGTAACCTCAGCAAATTTTTGAAACTGATGAACATAAAAACAAAGCGTTTATGTTGTTCTTTATTCTTTTAGCTGAATGAACTAGAAGGAGTCAAATATATGCAGCAGGTAAAAGCGAGTTCCAAGAAAAAACTAATTTGTATAATGTGCAAAGTAATATTAAATCAGTAATTTGTTTTTATAAATAGTTTTGTTAAAAACTTTTATTTAAAATAGGAAACTACATGTACTTTAAATGTATTATTTTGTGTAAAAGTTTTACCAAAAAATAATTTTGCAGTTTCTTATGAAATATTTCATTTGAAATATTTGTAAAAAAATATACTTCTTATTTTTCTTTTTCATCCGTGTCGTGTGTTATCTTTCTCTTCTAAAATGGCTTATTATTTCTTTATATTATTTTTGACATAGATATCTTCCTGTTGAAACAATATTTTAATTTGTGTCTGTTTAGATAAAAACAAGAAATATTATTTCTTTTTGCAAAGAAAAAAAAAAAAACATTAGAGCAATGAAACACATAAAGGTGAATATTTTTTTTTTGTTAAATTTAACATTTTCCCCATGGTAAGTGATTTATTTTTGAATTTAAATTGATTAAATTTTACCGAATATTAAAAAATTGATTTGTGACCTTCAATGTCGTCGTTTTACTTAGCAGTATCTTTTAAAAGTACTTATTTAATGTGATATATAAAACATATTTGAAATTCGTGTAAGTATATCGAACACGCAATTGACGTTCGATATAACCGATTCATAGTTTATAACATTAACATTTTGGCGCTACAAACACATATACATGACAGTATAATTACAAAGAACAAACACTAAATTTCATAGTAATTTATACAGAACACACAGTAGTGAATGGTAAAAAAAAACAATTAAAAAGGGGTATTCTATCGGGTCATGTTTTTTTATATTTTGCTTTAGATTCCTAGCCGCAATGTAATATATTAGAACTAATACTCGTAATCTTTAAAGTTAGTATATTGTTATACCGGCATTCTATTAGTTAATGTATGAAAGTTTGTCAGGTTGCTGTATCGTAGACGTATTAAAAGTCATCTTTAAATTTTTCTTAAATCTCAAAAACACAAAATGTCAAACGAATAATCACCAAAATAAAAAATCACTAAGAGAACATAGTGCCGAAGTAAAAGAGTTTCCAACTTAATCTTTTTATTGTCTTCAGCTTTAAGTACAGATACAAATGACAAGGATATCACTTTGAAGTTCCCTAAAATATCTTTTTACTAGCCTAACAATTTCTGTAATTCAGTAAAAAAATAATTTATTAAAAAAAAATCTGGTAAATTAGTTAATACAGGCTTACTAAAAGTTAAAGCTTTTGTACGGAGATGTCTGATAACTAATTTCTATTTCACCATCTGTGTGGGAAAAACGATATACTTTGTAAGGAATATTCTGAATTGCAATTAGTTTTTAAATCTACTGTAATAGTAATTTTGGTTTGTACTGAACTCGTGAAAATAATTATTAATATTTTGATTTTTATTGGAGTTATTTATACATTTTATAACCTTTTCTGTAAAAATAATTGATCTTCATTAAATTATTAGAATTGAATCCTAAAACGACCTTTTAAAAAATTTAAATTCAATATAATTTAAAGTATTTAACTGCAGTTTTACCACAAAAGTGTATTTTTTCTCTTCAATGCTACAGAATACGTTTTTAAACTTTTTTAAATCTTTATTTGTTTCCTTGTATATCCGGAAAAAATTGTTCCCCTCATAGTTCTTGGAATAAACATAATACACAATATTGTTTTTCTTTTAAGCTAAACAATAATAACAACACATATAGTCACTTGGCTTCCTTGAATATTTATTTTCTTCTCTTACGTAAATAACATTTTATGCTTCGTTTCTATTTCATTCAATAGTAAAATTTCATTTTTCATTTTTTGTTTGCCTGTTTAACTTCTTGTAGTGAAGAAAAAGTTACCTCCTACGAATAACAAACTTGGTTAAAATTACTTTGTTTTCTTCAGTGAAAAATTTTGGAAGTATGCTTATTTGCACTTTTTATACTTTACGTTACTAAAATAGAGAGTATCAGGTCTGTTCTGTAAATCACTTTTTGTCAAAGTGATTTCAAATCACGCAAAAGGTGTTCTGCCTACAAATTATACTGAAATCACGTGATTTAAAAACGGTTAACTAAATGACTGCCGGTTTGAAATCACTTGCTTATTTTCACTAATTATTTCGTTTAGAATATAAAAATATTGATTATATTTATTTTAAATACTATGTATTTTATTTATTTTTGTGAAAAAAATAGATTTTATACAAACAAAAACGAATTTATTTATAAAATCTTGAAGACTCTGCATGTTTTATAAAAAAAATTTTGCTTATTCAACAATGCTCGTGATTTCTTCTCTCTTAGCAGTTAGTTTTTGTTTTTGGAAGTTAATTCTAATTTTTCCCAATTAACATAGTGTTAAAACCATCCTTTTTTTCACATAAGTTTAACGCAAAATTTGATCATTGCTGTTAAAAAAATTAATAAAAATCAATATTTGGGTTAAATTTGCAAAAAAAAAAAAAAAAAAATAAGTGCGAAATGTAAAAATATTTTTTTCGTTTTTTTATTTTACGAATTTTCATTTGAGGCCGAGTTTTAAGCAATTCAATCAGCTTCAGTAAGGAAATAAAAGTAAAAATATATGTACTACTATAAACAAATAAAAATTCTCTTATTTATTTTAGCTTAAGGCATTTTGACTTTATTGAATTTCCAATAATATTTTTGTTACGAATTAAAAAAATAAAAAAACAAAACACAAATCTAAAAAATCAGTTGTTTTTGAACATTTAAAACCACGCCGAAAAATTGAAAATCGCGTGGTTTTCAGAACAGCACCAAATCGTTGGCGTGATTTTAAAACCGTTCGTGTTTTGAAATCACGTGATTTTCAGAACAGACCTGTATATTGCACTTTTAAATACAAAACAAGGGTAATCCTTAAGATTACCGGATTACCCTCCTTGTTTTATTTAAGGATATCAATTTATTTCTCGTAACGTCGCATTTTGAAAATAATGTTATAAAACTTACACGGAAAAAATTTTTCCACCTATTTATAATTTAATAAGTTGATAAATTATTGCATTTATATCAATAACTGAAAAAATAGTACAAAATATTTTGATTACATAACTCAGGTAGATGTGTAATTATATTTTATTAAATAAGTAAATTAAAGTTAAAAAAAAAAATAAAAAAAATCTGAAAACAAATTAAACCTTTAATAAGGGCAAACAATTTTGGTGAATGGTTTTTTTTAAGATAAATTTTAGAAGCTATTGCCACAATTTGATAATTATTTCGTAGAAATTGCGAGCTGTAATTAGTATTCCTCCTTTAAAATTAAACAGATTTATTTTATTCATCCAAAATATGAAAAATCACTAATTAGTTTTATCTAGAGACAGAGTAAGCTTAATACAAATGCAAATGTTTTAATCAATTTGCTTTATAACTTTATCATAGATTCCTTACTTGATACTTATCCCAGCAAATGTAAAGGTGAGTGCTAAATTTTTTGCTGTAGTATTAAGAAAAACTGTTTTAGTATCCGGCACAGTTACCTCTTGCAAATGTCACCCGGAAAATTATTTATTTGCTGGAGTGCTTACTCGAGTAAAAAGAATTAGACTTTTTAGTAACATCCTTATCAGCGCGTAAGCAATATATACAGCAGATGCGTGGTCTATTCTATTCTTAGCTGGATAGAGAATGCGACAAGCTAAAGGCAACTAAGGCGGACCTACTAAATTAGCATCAGAAAATACATTTTGCGAAGAATAATATTTTGATTTAATTATGCTGGAAATCTCGCAGTTAAGTACTTACATACCATTTATCTTTATTCACATTCAAAGTGCAGATAGACTTATGTTACTGAAAAACATTTAGGCATTTTTAAGTCAGAAATTTTAATTTTTAAGCAGTCACGAAGATTTAAACATTACACGTCGCGACAACTTAAGTTGAAAGAAAAATACTAATCAGTTGTTTTTTAGTAGATTTACTCTAAAAAAAAATTATTTTCCAAGAAAAATTTTACTGACAATTTTTTTTCCCAGACATAGGATATTATTTGGTTAACAAAAGCTAGTTATGCATTTTTAATTGTTATATTTTAAAATGAGAGAAGCCTTAAAGCACACAACATTTTGTTTAAAAAAAATTTTTTTTTAGGGATTTTCATTAAAAGTAAAAGAATTTTAGGCAAGCACTAAACGAAAATATTGTATATTTTCGATTGGAGGGCAGCTACACCTCTTTGTTTGCTTTGACTGAAAGAGTTCTTGGTAATATTTTCATATTTTCGTTTCTAACGTTATAGCTGCAAACAAATGCGATTGACACAGGACGGTGTAGAGCAAAAAAAAAAGAAATATCTCTCTACAAATCGTTATATATAATAAATAAAAGTTAAGTTATATATAAATTTCAGAAGACATGATGGAAAATAGGGAAAATAGGGAAAATTTTGATTTTTGTTAACTCTTTGCTTTCTTAAGGTGCGGTCAGATAAGTAAAATATTTGAAAAAAAAACGTGTAACCACTGCTTTTACAAATGTCCATTCAAAGTTTGCTGACACGTATCCTTACGAAATATGATTTAAAAAGCAATAAACGTGATATCCTACCTTCATTATTAAGTATGATCTTATAATTTTTATTAAATATTTAAAAGGTTAAAAAATATTTCTTTAATAAATTAGTAACGTTAAGATATTTATCTATTCTGACCGTACCTTAAGTTGAACACAATTCCTGTTTAATCAACACAGTTTGGGACAAGAATCTAAAAAAATTAACTTAAAAAATATTTAAAGATATCAAGATATTAAGATATTACGAAAAATTATTGTCACAAAAAAAAAAAAAAAAATGCGACAAAATAGTGTGAAAATGATGATGCTAACTAACATTTTCGGCGAAACGATAGTAAAAAGTTCTAAAATAATAAACTCGTTTATTTTGCAGTTTTAAGGTTTGAGCAATTTCTATATATACGAAAAAGGATTTAGACAAATTTTTTATGGAAATTCATATTAATTCACCACTCTTGTTTAAATAGACGCATTGCTAGTTTAAGCAAATTATCATTCTGTAATCAGAAACGGCGTACTACTTAAAATGCAAAATATGCCACATTTCCGTTATTATAACTCTTAAATACCTGATAAAACAATTTTATTCTACCATCTACAAGGGACATTTTTTACAAGTTTTCTTTTACTTTTAAAAGAACATTCTGGCCCCATCGGATGATATTTTTGCTGTTTAGTTTTCTTATCTAAGTTTGTTAAAATAATTTGGGATAAAATAAATTGCTTAAAGTTTTAATATCTGATAGAAATAATATTAAGCTTTAAATTTGATGGCTGTTTTTAGTAGTAAAACGCCAATGTAAGCGACGTGCGACAGTGGTCGGCAATCAGCAGTTTTTTTCTGAAGCTTTAATTTGTTCTATATAGACAAAAGAATGTGGCATAATAAAGACCAAACACGAAAAGAACACCATGGATGGCTTGACAAATTAAAGCTACAAAGCAAAAATTTAAACTAAATTTGAAACTACTGCTCGGACATTTTAACCGGTTTTACCAAACTGAATAAATTTCAATGTGTAAAATTTTTGTATGAGCATTTGTTTTTTTTAACAAACTACGTTTTATTAAAATTGGAAATATTGTTGCCGCATGCTGTTTACACTGGCCTTTCACCGTGAGTTAGATATTGTAAAACTAAAACAAAAAGGGAAACTTTTTTCACCTAATGATTGATTTTTAAATTAGTTAATTTTGTAAATAAACAATTATGAATCTTCTTATTTTTGAACTGTAAATTACAATATGTTTATTAAGAATAACATCGAAAGGTGGAGCCAGAGGAGTTTCATTTTTCGTGGCACTGTGCACGAGGAATAATTTGTAAAACCACCGAACATTTTTCTCTGCCACACATCACATAGTAGTAAAGGAAGAAGCAGTTACCCAAATATTGCAAAATGTATCATATTTTTAACTTTAATATGTTTACGTTAGTTTACATTTAATGCTCCTATTTTCTTTTTTATTAAAGCTTTCTTATTTTCAAAGTTTGTAAGTGGACTTTTAAAGTAAATCTATTTATAGTTTTGTTGCTATTTTTTAACAGCTTTTGAAATGACGATAATCAGTAAAAATCTTTTAAAAATATCTTAATTTTAAATCCTATCCAAAAAGAGTTGGTCATAATTCGACGCGTACTATAATAACCTTAAAACAATATATATTTGCTTAATTCGCAAAATCTTATATGGTGCACGCAAAGAAAAAACATGGTTGACGTAACCATAATCTAAGAGCAACATATTATGGTTAAATTATATGGTTGTTGTAAAATTATATGTATTATAAAAATAATATTGTAAATAATAACCATAGCTATGGTTATAGTACAAACATATTATAATGTCGTCATTTTATAAAAATTAATATATTATGGTTAGATAGGAACACATTATGGTTAAATAGATTCACCATAATATAATAAAACAACAAATGTAATTAAAGTTACTTACAAAATTATAGTATGGTCGGCTAGTATAAGCTTGCTTTATAATCAAACACGTAGCTGTTTATTGTTCTACTTATTAACAATTTTTTATTGCAATATTTAAATACAAATTTTGTTAAATACGAATATAAATTTACAAAGTTGTTAGTTTAAGTAGCATTTGTTTCCTTCGTTGCTTAAATTTTTTTTCTGTTCTGTTAGTGAGAAATCACAAAATGTTTTTTCTTCATGCTTAGAAATAGCAAAATGTTTCTGTAAATAATTTTTTCAGCTGTGAAATTATATGGGCTTCATTTCGGCCGAGAAACTTAGTATTATTTTCAAACTTGCGAATATTATTAGCAACTTTAGTTATTCCGCTTGACAAGTTTGACAACTTGCCGTTAATTTCCCTGAACAAGTGCCGGATTATATAACGGAAAAATTTAAATTTTCACTAATTTCATGTAGATGTTTTAGGCAAATAAGACTCAAACTTATCTTTAATAACGGTATTTTTTAAATAACTAAAATAGTAAATTCTATCGAAGCTCAATCTTTCAGAGAAAAAGTACAAACGGATTTATTAAAAAAAAATCCACTTAACTAATTTTATTGAATAGGGAGAGCATATACTTTTCCATTCTGGAATATAAGTATTTCGTGCTTTCACCTTCAATAGTCAATATCGGTGATTTTAATATTTCGGTCGGGATAATCAGCACGATTTTAAAAGTTTAAAGTTAAATTAGAAATATTCCTGTGATTAAAAAAGTTTAAATTTAAATCTAGTTTATTTAAAATGTAAGTGAGAAGTTTCCTAAAGTGCTATGCGAGCGGTAGCGAAATGGCCATCGAAACGTGCTTTCACCTTCAATAGTCAATATCGGTGATTTTAATAATTCGGCCGGGATAATCAGCATGATTTTTGTAGTTTAAAGTTAAATTAAAAAATACTCCCGTGATTTAAAAAGTTTAAAATATTTGGCCTTTAATTTTTAATTAATTAAATCAAAATAAAAGCACTGACATTAAGGCACCACTGCCGGTAAATTTGGTTAATTAATAGCAAAACAAAGTTTTGGATATGATTTTTGAACAACGCGACGACAGTATTCTTTAGTACGCAATTGGTCATTTGTGTTTGCTAGTCTTGTATTTCGAAAAAAAAAATTGTTTTAACTGCTGTTTGTAAATAAACGCGTGGAATTGATTAGAAAAGTACATTTCTATACGTACTTTTCTATACTTATAGGCACATATTAAGTTGCTTTTATTTTTGCACCAACACTGCTCACCGGGAATTATTGCGGTGAAACCAACTAACCACTCAAGTACATATGCATAGGTACAGAGATGCGTAAGTTTTTGAACTGACAATGGTAACCTCAAATTGCTGCAGCATGTTACGTTAATAACATTACTTTCATTTCATATTAGTGCTTAACCAAATGCGCATTAAAATATCTAGGAATAATAATGCATGATATGCTAACGGAGAAAAACGTTGTATCGTTTCTATGTAGCAAAATATTGTGCATTCAGAAATTGTAAGAAATCTAAGCAAGATTATATGTTGTGTAGCGCACACATAGTAGCATAAATTTTTCTATGCTAGCGACAAGTAGATAACAACCTAACTAAAGTTACGGTCATATTAGTCAAATATTTGACCAAAAAGACGTAATCACAAAATTATGGAGAAAAATTTTTGTCCTTCTGTAATACTTATCCATAATAAAAGATCCTACTGAATACAAAAGGTAAGGTATCAAATTTATTAAATTCTAAATCATCACTCATAATATCACGTCTCACAAAAATTTAATTTACATTTGTAAATATAGTGGTATGCTCAAATATTCGACTAATCTGGCAACACCTTTAGCATTGTACTATGTAAGCCCTCACATATAGTTTCATTTACCTGAACGATTGAGATTTGCACTTATAACTTGGATTTAAGAGGTAAATAAGGAACAGCTGTAAAGACTCTCAATGAACCTGTATTTCCAACGCATAAAACATACCAGAACGGCCTTGAAAACTTTAAGGAACGAATCAATAAACTCCATCGTCTCTTTCAAGTGATATATGATTACTTTTTAATGAATCCAACTACATTACAACTTTTGCGTTATTACTGATTTTGAAATAAATTTAATTAAATTTACCAATAGAAAATTTAAAGATGTATTTCTGAAAATTTCTTCAAGAAAACCATAATAATTACGGGCTATAAGTGACATGCAACGTTTTATATTAAAAGAGGGCACACATGTTTCACATGTTTCTGTTTAATAAGATCTAAGTGGAATTTTGACTTAAGATTCATGGTAAATGGCATAAAGATAATGTCATAAAACAAGGTAGATTCAACATTTATATAAATTTATATAAGTACGTACCTCCCCTTGGAAAAAACTCAGAGGAAAGAAGAATTTCTAATGTGCTTTAAAGACCAAGAATTATTGCTGATTTATCTGAAGTTAATACTGATAAAACAGCAGTTTTTAAATTAGGTCACGGGAACATAAGATTAAATTAATTAAATATTTTAAATATACTAAAGAATTTTGTCCAAACAATGAAGTAAAGACAAAAATAAAAGTTTGGGCAAAAACAACAATTACCAATACTGATTTTATTTTTCTTTATCCGCTATATACGGCGGACTTTTTTCCTGCTCTCTTTTACAGTTGCAAGGTTTTGAAGAATTAAATTTAAACAACAAATAAAATATCACAAAACAATGCGATAATTTATTTTTGTTTTAAACACGGGCACTTGTTAATTAATAATAATTTTTCTGCCATGATATTCTTAAATATTGAAAGTTCTATAATAAATTTTTATTTAAAGCCAGTTAAAACAAATCAATTCAAATTATTTTGATGAAACTTAGCTAAGTCTTTGGTGAAAAAAGGCAATTTTATATAACGTATTATTGAAAAAGTTTAGTTTAGTACAATATGTCCATAGAACGCAAGAGAAATCTCAAATTATATTTTATTCATTAAATTAAGTATTCTTTACTTTTAAAAGTTTTTACATTAAAATCAAACTCCTGCCAATAAAACCAAATTGACTTTCGTAAAGACACAATTTAACATAGCAATGCATACATTATTAGGAAAGCACATATAAGCCATCAAGTAGAAAAAAGAAATCACTCCTAAATGGTGACAAGTTTTTAAGTATACAATTTGATTTTAGGTCTTAAAACTTTAAACAAAACGGGTTAAATATTGGTTTATTGAAAATAGCTCATACTAAATTTATCTCCTTAATGGGGTAAAATAATTTTTTTTAATTTAAAAATAATTTTATATAAATATAACAACAAACTAAATAAAAATAAATATTTTTTAGCAAAAAAATATGCTTGTAGGAAATTTTATTTTTTCCCTGTAGTTATATGTATGACTTTAGTTAACACTTGGACATAAATGTTACACTATGAAACAAGATAAATGTATTAGCTTTGACACTTACCCTGTGCAGTGATGCATTTTCTTCATATTAAAATAAAAACTACATCAGAAAAGAGAACAAGTTATGTAAACGGAATAAGCACATAAGATGGAAAAACTGTTCTTAGATTTACATTTAAACGATTTGCTATTAAAATGCATTAAATATATTTTTTTGCAAACAATTTTATAACTTATTGAATATTATATATTAAAAAATAGTATGGCCCAGATAACTACTGGGTAAGGTTAGTTGATTACACAAAAAACTAAATAAATTGTTTTATTTTCTACCTTAGCTTTTAACCTGATTTTATCCCATCTTAATAATAGAATCATTAACCAGGAGTTCCACAGGAATAAATTTTTGGATCACTTAAATTCTCTGCGTACAAAAATGATTTATTTGATATCCCAATTTATGGTGTAAGTTGTATAACCTCTTTTGTGAATTATTATCACAATGACCCAACTAAGATATTTAAATTTATTTTCCTTAAGTAATCTGGGAAACTTACTTTTGATGAATAAATTGTAAAAATTTTTGCAAACCTGAAACATTAATATTAATTATACGACTTTTTTATATTTCCCAAAAACCGTTTAATTATAAAAATGGCAGATATTAGTTATTACTATAATAATAAAAAAAATGTAGAAATGTAGGTTTAAATGAAATAAAAAGTTATCCTGGCCCATTGTGCTAAAAAAATTCAAAATGGTAAAGCTTTTTAAATAAGCTATCAGGATCCTTATAAAAAAGGTTGAAAAAATGTTAGCGAATTAAAAGCCATCTAAATGTTAATTAACATTTCGTCATTAATTTTAGGAATATTTCAACTTTGTTAAACAAAGTATTTACCTTTTAATAACAAAAAAACGTTTGTTATATGATTAAGGTTATGCAGTTCCAGGGTACCTGGTTCATATCGTCCCATTGTGTCTTAAAGTGTTAGAGATATTGGGTACTTTACGGTACCTTTAAAATATGGGTTACGGACAATTTTGTCTTTTTACATTTTATTTTTTAAAATACCTTTTCAACCCTAGGACAAACTTTTGTTTGAAAAGGTGGATATAATGCTTTACTTTAAAACTATTTATTATAGTTAAAGAAAGTATTAACAATATATCTGTTCTTTTATCTATGCCTTCTATTATTGTAATAGAGATATGCTAGATATGTATAATAAGAAATCAGCAGAATATAATCTTTGCGGTTGATGAGGAATATTTTTACAATATTTTACTAATATTTATTATAAAAAAGCAATTTCCTTCATTTTTCAGAACATTTTAATTAACTACATTAAGTTTTCGCAAACAGATTCTCCTAAAACAGAAGTGTGATTGAATTTCCTTTTTATATTAATTTATTAATTGTTATAAAAATGTGTAAATTTTATCAGTATTTTATCAGTATGTCGTTTAAACATTCGTGATAGCTAATCCATAAATTATTCTTATATATAGTATACAGTATATTTATGATCTTCATTTATGGTACAAACGAATAAAATTTTCTTTTAAATAAATCCTTGTTCCTTAAATTCCTTTTTTTATTAATATGTTGATAATAAAAATATGAATTTGCAACTGTGAAAAAGAAAAGTCAATATTTTAAGATTTTTGATAATTTTTAGTTAATTTTAACAGAAATTATGAACAATTCGATACTAGCTCTATTAAAAATGATAATTATAATAACAAATAAGTTAAATAATTTTAATGTTTCTGCATGCAACTTAAAACTTCTGCTAAATACTTTTAGCCGCAATATTTCCAAACACTCAAAAGTTTAAAGAACATTGAAGCACTTGATGAAACAAGAAATTTATTTTTATATTTTATTAACAGATATTTATTAACAATAAACTAATTTTCTCTTTCACAAATACGGCAGAACTTACACATAAATTTATTTTGCAAACATATTCATGAAGCGCACAATTTTCAAACTTTCCACATGTATACTACAGGTTTTTTTTTTTCTTCATTGTAAAAGTTTGTCGCAATTAATTAAGGTTAAGCATAGGTTAATGAAAAAACTTAAGTTGCAATGTAGCTAGTTACAACTTCAATTGTGTAACTATAACAAACGGTAAAAACGTAACCATATGGTTTCAATCACAGTGTTTATGCGTTTGGCCATCTTTTCGTGTGACCGTTCATCAGTTGCAGCTCTCTACTTTTTATCCCGTTATTGGGAGACTCCTTATGTTTTCACAAAGGATTTACTGCTAAAGCCACTATAGCAATAACTACAACTATAAATTTAAGGTTTTTGTTCCCGATACTCGTATTCATAAAACTTATGCTATCTATTTTAACTGTGATAGGCAAATATTTCAATTCTGAACAGTAACAGTAAAATTATGGGCGCTATAGTAACAAGTGGAAAAAAGAAATTTATAACAAAAGCTGTCACAAATTGGCGTTATTATTGCAGACACGGCTTCAGTTTTTCAGAAATTTAAAATACATTGACAGCAACGAAATATCAAAAAACCTTAAAAATTTTTGAAAAAAAAGAATAATACAAGTCTGATAAACACTTGTAAAAACGTAAGCGGAATTATTTATATTAAGTGTCTGCTGATGCTAAAAGAAAGCTTTATTTGTTGAATTATAAACTAAAGCGATAATTATAAGGGTTCAGTATGAGATAACTTATATTTTATATGCTAAAAATATTTATTTAATAAAAGATTGTAATATTTTCAGTGATGTAAATAAGCCTCTGTGGGGAGTGCGAAGCAACTCACAAAATTTTTCTTTTTTTGTGGAATTTAAAATATGATATAATTTTGCCCTCCGTTATACTTGCGAACACTATCGAAATATAAAATTTCACGAAAAACGTTAAGTTTTGTTTGTGGAGAAATTTCACTTAAGTTGCATGTCGGCCGCCTACGGTACACGTAAGAAATAATAACTAAGCTGTGAATACCGAAAACTACAACACAGAGTGATCGCAAGGATCAGAAACGCCAACTGCTTTAAAAACTTTAGTCAGCTTTAACTTTAAGTAAAATACCTAATAGAGGTTGATATAGGAATCTATAGTTTTGAATACAAAATTTGGGTAAAATTCACTGATGTGCAGTTTCACTCTGTATTCTGAAGGAATCAAGCAAACTTAAAGTAAATTATCATAAAAAAGATCGCAAATAACTAACTTTCATATTATTATTATTATTATTATTATTATTATTATTATTATTATTATTAATAATAAATTCAAAAAGTTCCTGACTTGCCTGTTTAAAGTGGAAATAAAAAAAATCTTCCGCAAACTTTTCTCACATTGATTCCGTATGGTAAAAAATTAGGAGGTATGCAAAAATCGGAATTAAGCGACTATATAAATTGTTTTTATTTATGATGATGCAAATAATGACTATAATTTGAAGCTGCACAATCTTTAAGAAAAGATGTAAATAAAAAGTTTATAAAGTAGATGTTTGAACTAACTGCTGAGTAGGTTTTCTGCCTATGAACCAGTAATTATAATTGTTATTATATACATAGTCCCATAAACGGGCTCTCAAGTACATGCATGTATAGTTCTCATTCTACCTATGAACCAGTTTATTTGCGTTCTTCCTATTACATTCACCACAGGCCGAAAGGATAACATATAAATTTGTTATTCCATTTTTAACTTTCACAATATTCAATTCTTCGCCTTCTACAAAGGCTAGCCTGTTTAGCGATGTTTATTTGTCCGTCAATTTTGCAATATAATTGTGCTGTTTTTTTTGCGTTATGCAAAAATAGTTAAAAATAAAATTTTTATTCTTTTTATTACTCAGTTCTAACTTGATACATTTTTTTCGTACCATCTCCTTGTTTTCCAAAATTCCACATATTAAAGTTTAATTAAGTGAAACAAAACCACTTTGCAGAAGTATGACTTGCATACTTGTGCCTTGTGCAATTCACTTGTAGCCAAAAGCTTTTAATTGCCTTTAAAAAAAACTTTTGTTATAAGTTCAGAATTTAACAAGCAAGAACGCGTCTTATTGTGAACTTGTAGCTTAGTAAAATAGGCCCAAGATTGAAACATATAAGTATTTCAAATATTCTTAACGTAAAATAGTCGTATGAGGAATTTCTTAAGTTAAACTTACTGTGATATATAATGCTCATACGTACACGTGTTATATCTTAAAGTTGTTTGTATAATACAAACGCTACTGGTGTATAATTAGTAGGGTTCGGCGTTTCCCCGGAATATATCTTTTCCCGCGAAACGGGACAAAAAATAGCACATTCCAATGATTTCCCGGTATTTCCGGGGAAGAAGCAATTCTTGCAGAATACAATTTTATCTAATTAAATAATATTAAAAAATTAATAGTTTTTTTTTCAAACATAAGCAAACAATAAAAATAATTTCTAGATAATAGTATTTACAGTTCATAAAATTTAAAAATAACTCAGGTGACAAAACATGTATATGTACATTTGTACTACATAATGAGAGATAACAAAGTATTTCATTAATAAGATTTTTTAAAGATGTGATTTTAGAACTGTAAGTGCATTTAACAATTCACTAGACATTCTGTTTCTTGTTTTCGTTGCAAAAGTTCCAGAAATCGAGAAAAAAAAAAATAATTTTACTTTCTATTGCGGTAAGTTTTGTTGATTATCCATGTTCGTTGTTGAAATAATTAAAATTCCTTTATATGTAAGCTTTTATTTTTTATTTTACTAGCAGTGCCCACGACTTCGTCCGCTTATCATTTATAATTATCTTAAAATACAAGTTTAGAAGAGTATATTTTTAATGTTTATTGTAGAAATGTGTAAACAGTATTAAAAATTTTACATCTATAAAAATAAAATGTGCTGACAACTTTTTCGATACCATTATATCGATAACATCTTCTCGTTTAAGTATTTTTTTATTTTTGTGTAAAATTGCTTAAAAAAATTTTCTACCACAAAACACATCTTAAAAATCAATTATTGTTTAAAGAGCAGAACAAATTAAGAGAAGTCAATGTGTTAACCCAGGAATTGCTGTTTATTTATTAGAAAAACAAATATTGCATAATATGTTAGGGTGCGGTCAGATTAGTCAAATGTTCGACCGAAAAAGGCATAACCACAGTTTTTACAAATGTTTACTTAATCTTTACTGACACGTAGCACTAAAAATGACGATTTATAATGTAATAAATGTTTTATCCTACAAATTAATATAGCGTAGGATCTTATATTTCTTAAAAAGTATTTTAGAAGGACGAACATTTTTTTCCATAATTTAGTGAATGCGTCTTTTTGGTCAAATATTTGACTAGTCTGACCGTACCTTAACTCCTGTATATATTTTCAAATATTTAAAATAATATACGTAAATACACAATTTAGTGTATATAAAATAATTGGTTAAACAAAATTGTCTATTTATTTTTACTTTAGATTCATGTGTGAAGCAATTAAATAATTTTTTTTTTCACCATTTTTTTAGAATTTATGTACAGTCTCTGACAGATGAGTAGATCCACTTTTTGCTTTTAGTAGCGCAAACATTTAATTTTATTTTGCAACATCTAAATACTGAATTTGTTTGAAAAATAAAAAAGCTTACAGTTTTTCGGTCATATAGTAAGATAAATAAAATAATTTTATTTTATAATTTAAACTAAAAACACATTATATTATAAAATAGCAAAAGAAAATATATATAATAAGTTTACTTATTTAATGTTTTAAATATTTTTGTAACGCTTTGAAAACTTGCAACTATAATGTTTTATATTGAGTTATAAACTGAGTTAAAATAATGCAACGACATCTTATTTCAAGAGTGCTTATTGGGCAAAATTAGAAAAGATTTTTTGTCAAAATTGTTATTATGTTCATAGATCTTGCAAAACCCAGACACTCTCAATTAAATTACGGCCGTGAGAACATAGCAGGCAATCAATCTTAATAAAAATTAATTTAAAAATCTAGCATCTTGTTGCAGGATCCATGAGTCTTGTGAGTTATTCATCAGTTCTTGCATTTATAAATCTTTAATAATTTGTTCTTAGCACATTATTAGACATAAGACCGTTACACCAACCCATCTGTTGTATGGCAGATACGATAAGACATTTTTAATACTGTTCCACTAAATACTTACGTTGTTGAAATGTCTGCATTCTTAAGAAAGTATCCTAGTAGTGAAATTTAAGTTGTAGAAAACTGACTAATAAATACAAAAATAATGATAATAAATACATCATCTGATTGAGAGTGTTTGTATATACTTTATCCCATACAAAATACATGCAATATATTGTCAGTAACAAGCCTCGAACTTGATTGAAAATATTTAAATTAATTAATTTTTACTTAGAATAATAAAAGTTCAGGTTTTTATTTGAATCTATATGGAATACAAAAGTGTACATGTTTCTAAAAAATTGTGACAAAAAAAAAAAAAAAAAAAATAATTAAAAGACAAGATGCAAAAGAAAAGCAAAAATTTAGAGCACTGATATCGTACCCAATATAAAAAGATTATTAATTGTCGAAAAATTTGTGATCAAGAAATTGAATAAATATTAAAAAAAAAATTAAATAGAAAGTTTTTAGTGTTTTTATAAACTCACAAACAAAATAGTGTTTTAAAGCAAAAATTTATTATATAGAAATAGAAATAAAAAAGTTTATGTGAGAACAAATTTATGAAATAAAAAAACAGTCAAACCATTGACAAAAATTTTAAGACGCGAAGTCATCTCCTTTCTTCTTCGATCTGACTAACTGGTATCGGCACACAAAAATTTTTTAAAAGAACTTTTACACCAACACAAAATGTGGTTTATAAAAACTGGTGTCCAAAAATATTAAAAGAAGTGTAGTTGCAGCACTTTATATCGATTGAAATATTTATAGAATTTAACGGGATATTTAAGTCCGTTATTTTCCCAAATCATTAGGCACGGTAAATACTAATGTGAAGGACAACAAAATGATTATAAATTTTATATTTTAAAACAAAACACGTCTTAGTTTTATTTTTAGCAAAAAATAGTTTTTTTTCTTAAAGTATTGTCTAATTACTTTAACTTGCAGCAGTCATCTGAAAGAAACAAGACAAGTTTCATCTGTAATACCTGTTATTAGTAAATTTTATTCTTGTTACCACAATTTCAATGAAATTTTTCGGTAGAAAAAAATGTGTGAACATTATACAAACAAAAACTATTTAAAAAAGCGAAAGTACGTTATGGTTTTTAGAATTTTATTGTGACTTCCACAATGTATTAATACAAAACTTGTATACAGTTTTGCTTCGGTATTTAGGTCTTGTACGTGTACAAAGTTGCAAAACAAAGCATCAGTTTTGAAACTGATGAGCTAGTTGCTCGATTGCAATGTTTCTAATACTTGTCTGCGACATTTTGGAATGGTATGCAATGTAAACATTAAGTACCACGGCATTATGATACACAATACATTGTTTAAATGCAAAGCAACTGACATTTTGGAAGCCAGCATATTTTTGCAAGCATTCTTTATTGAGAAAAAAAATAAATTTGTTAAAACTAGATTTTGGATAATTAAAGTGGTTCATACGATGAATGCCAATGACATGTCATAGTACCCAAAGACATAATGTCCATGGACTTTGTGATTCACTAAAAAAAAACGCTTTAAAAAACACATAATATCCATGGACATTGTATCATTTTTAGTATGGACAAAGTGTCACTTATGAAATTGTCTTAATATCTGCACATACAATATCAACGGCTTCGCTTACCAAGGACTTCCACATAGTCTGCATTCAGCCGGGCTCAAGGATTTTTTCTACTAGCTTCGCCTAGCAAAGAATTTCTGCATAGCCGCCCTTCGCCCGAACGCAAATATTTTGTCTTCTATGGTAAAATAACAATTGATGCGATTACAAAATACTTTCGTCAAGCCAGTTTAAAAAAACATTTCATCTTTCCTACATAGAATACCATAAAATCTAGCTTCAAAATCCATGGACATTATGCCCAATAAATCATGAGATATGCAAAAATAAATTAGCAGTTTGTCACTTTTTATTATATAATTATTCATAGTCCACAGGTGAATAAAATATTAATGTTTAAAAAAATCGCATGGATGATATAAATTTATGAAATGTATCAAAATGTTTTATAACATTTATTATAAATTGCAATCTGGTTAAAGTTTCTCATTTATAAATATATTATTTTGAGATTTCAAGCGGATTATACATGAAATTCATCATTATTTGCATGCGAATTAACTGGTCAGTAAACACAATATTTTTATTCCCAACTGACAACATAAAAAACCAAATTTTATGAATCTTAAACTAAAATATAAATAAATTGTATATATCAAATAATTCTACATATGTATATATGTACATACATTTATTTATATTTATTCAAAAAACTTACCACAGAAATGTAACATAGTCTAGATTTACACTATGCGATTTGTTAAAGAATTTTTTTTTTCAATTATCTACTTAAGTAGCAGCGATATGCGTTATTTAAAAACAAACTATAAGCAACTGTAACAGCTCCTCAAAATTTAACAAACAAAATTTTTTAGTTTGTTTCATGAAATTTTGCAGAGTGTTAATGCCATAATATAAAATTTGATTATATTTAATAAAAAAAAATCATAAATAAACTTTAAAATCATGTTTATAATTTTAACCGAGCAGTAAAGAAGACGTATTTTTGTAACATCAAATCCCTAGAAGGTACGTTTACTTTAACAAAATTTTGAATTGTAAAATATCATATAATGTAATCATTTCTAACGAAATTTTAAAATATATATTTAAGTTTTAAGGTGTGCTAAAAAATTTTATTATTAACCTTTTTTTGGCATGATGGAGATGCATCTTTTTCATATGAAAATTTTTTCATATATTTATTTTATTTTCGAGCAATAATTTTTTAATTTCGAATGTAATTCGTTTATTATTACTTTTCGGTTCTAAATACCAAACAAAATTACACAAAAATAAAATAAAACCTTAGCGAAATAGAAAAATTAAGGATCTTGCATTAGATTGGCACTGAGTTTCTACATGCCAATGAAACATTGGCTGATACCCATCCGGTAGAAATCGGATCGCTTACCATCACCATCCGCTACACCTCTCTCAGGGATATAGGGGTTCTAAGTGAGCGCATAGGGCCAGAGAAAAAAAAATTTTTAAATTTTGCCTTAAAATCGTAAATAATATATTTCAACCTAACATAGAGTGCATACATGCAACATACAAAATCTTTTTAATCTATAATAAATATTCACAAGTATATATTGAAATTATTTTTTATGTTTACTATTAATTAATTATTTTTTTTATTTTATAACATTCTAAAATAAATTAAAACAAAGTTTTAAACCCTTCTCCAAAGGGAAAAAATGGTATATTTAAGTTTATGACTTTGTTTGTAATTTCTACAATATTCATTTCCACATAAACATACTTATATTCTGGGGTCTTATGCATAGCGAAGGCGATTAAACGATGTCGGGTTAAATTTAACTTTGTTAAGGCACTAGATAAGCTAAAGAAAATTTAAATACGTTAGTCGACCAGACATAGTTTCGAAAATTTTGCCATTGAAAATCAGTCCTTCAAGGCAACGAACAAGGCAAATTTTGATTTTGTTTAACCTTGATATATTTTCGCAGGTACTTCAAAATTTTATTTTGCATTTGATTGATGTTTTGGTGATAAATACTCTCTTTGAATTTTGGATGTCTACCTCTAACAGGTATGCAATATAAGCTTAAATTACACATCTATGGGAGTAGCTCCTAAATATTTTTTTGGTATGTAAATACATAAACTTTATGGGGAAATGGAGGTTGTAGAAATTAAAAAAGAAATGACAAACTTAGATATACCCTTCTTCCACTTTTTGTTGTGAAGAGTGTAAGGACACATTAAAACCATGAATGTAAGAACCCAATTAAAAACCTTCTTAATTTTTTTTTTTTGTATTAAATCAATTATTTTGCTTCTTGTTAAATATATTTCGCAAAATGAAACTCTTTTATAATATTTTTAAAATTTGGAGGGTTTAATGTTGTCCCAATAAGCTGGTAATTTTATTTTTTTTTGTTTTTATTACAACAAAACAAAAAAAACTAATAATCAACCGATGTTGCTAAGTTTCCATAGTGCCTTTTTTGAAACTATGCCTGAAAGAGTGGTGGTCATAAATTTTTTGTAGCCTATTTATAAACCTGTCAAACTGATTAGGGACAATCAAACATCGGATGTTTTTGAGGTCGGAAGCAAACGTTGTAAAAATTATAAACGAAATGACAAATGCACCTGTATTGAAGGGTACAATAAAAAGAACTGAAATGACTTTTTTTTCTTTCATGTTTCAACTTTTTCGTTAAATGGTACATCAATCTAAAGGCTACATTTGATTCAATTTCAAACGCACCTTGCTGTTGCAAGCTTACTCAAAATTTTCCAAATTAATTTGTTATGGACAATTTTTTTTAACAAGATCAAGCGCTTAATGTTAAGAGGCACCCAACTGAGTTCGTACAAGCATACGTGTTTTTATTTTAACAAAATCCAATCAGTACATGAATATTATTCTCATACAAATGAAAGAACATAAAATCAAATTGCTTTAATTAGAATATTGTTCTACCGGCATTCTATTAGTTAATGTATGAAGGTTTGTCAGGTTGCTGTATCTTAGACGTATTAAAATTCATCTTTAAATTTTTCTAAAATCTCAAAAATACAAAATGTCAAACGAATAATCGCCAAAATAAAAAATCACTGAGAGATCAAAGTGCCGAAGAAAAAGAGTTTCCAACTTAATCTTTTTATTGTCTTTAGCCTTAAGCACAGATACAAATGACAAGGATATCACTTTGAAGTTCCCTAAAATATCTTTTTAATAGCCTAAGAATTTCTGTAATTCAGTAAAATATTAATTTATTAAAAAAAATCTGGTAAATTAGTTAATACAGGCTTACTAAAAGTTAAAGCTTTTGTACGGAGATGTCTGATAACCAATTTCTATTTCACCATCTGTGTGGAAAATGATGATATACTTTGTAAGGAATTGCAATTAGCTTCTAAATCTACTAATAAAGTGATTTTGGTTTGTACTCAACTCGTGAAAATAATTATTAATATTTTGATTTTTATTGGAGTTATTTATACATTTTACAACCTCTTCTGTAAAAATAATTGATATTCATTAAATTTTTAGAATTGAATCCAAAACGATCTTTTTAAAAAATTTTAATTCGATATAATTTCAAGTATTTAACTGCAGTTTTACCACAAAAGTGTATTTTTTCTCTTCAATACTGCAGAATAAGTTTTTAAACTTTTTTTAATCTTTATTTGT
This sequence comes from Cistogaster globosa, assembly GCA_937654795.1. Classification (NCBI taxonomy): domain Eukaryota; kingdom Metazoa; phylum Arthropoda; class Insecta; order Diptera; family Tachinidae; genus Cistogaster; species Cistogaster globosa. The sequence goes on along the minus strand of OW569405.1, from coordinate 29,962,323 downwards.
TTCCTTGTATATCCAGAAAAATTGTTCCCCTCATAATTCTTGGAATAAACACAATACACAATATTGTGTTTCTTTTAAGCTGAAACAATAATAAAAACACAAATAGTCAGTTGAGTTCCTTAAATATTTATTTAATATTTATTTAAATATTTATTTTGTTTTCTTGAGTAAATAACATTTTATGCTTCGTTTCTATTTCACTCAAAAATTTTATTTCTATTTTTAGTTTGCCTGTTTAACTTCTTGTAGTGAAGAAAAAGTTACCACCTACGAAAAACAAACTTGGTTAAAATTACTTAACTTTTTTCAATGAAAAATTTTGGAAGTATGCTTATTTGCACTTTTTATACTTTACATTACCAAAATAGAAAGTATATTGCACTTTTAAATACAAAACAAGTGTAATACTTTAGATTAACGGGAAGAATCCCTCCTAATAATAGTTTTAAAAGGTGAAGCCAGAGGTGTTTCATTTTTCGTGGCACTGTGTACGAGAAATAATTTGTAAAACCACCGAACATTTTTCTCTGCCACACATCACAGTTAGTAAAGGAAGAAGCAGTAATCCAAATATTGCAAAATATATCACATTTTTAACTCAAATATGTTTACGTTAGTTCAAATTTAATGCTCCTATTTTCTTTTTTATTATAGCTTTTTTATTTTCAAAGTTTGTAAGTGGACTTTTAAAGTAAATCTATTTATAGTTTTGTTGCTATTTTTTAACAGCTTTTGAAATGACGATAATCAGTAAAAATCTTTTATAAATATTAAAATTTTAAATCCTATCCAAAAAAAGGTGGTCATCATTCGACGCGTAATATATTAACCTTAAAACAATATATATTTGCTTAATTCGCAAAATCTTATATGGTGCACGCAAAGAAAAAACATGGTTGACGTAACCATAATGTAAGAGCAACATATTATGGCAAAATTATTTGGTTGTTGTAAAATTATGTTATTTTTAAAAACAATAATAATTTGGTTGTTATTGGAACATATTTTTGTGTATTATAAAAATAATATTGTAAATAATAACCATAGCTATGGTTATAGTCGTCATTTTATAAAAATTAATATATTATGGTTAGATAGGAACACATTATTGTTAAATATATTCACCATAATATAATAAAACAATATATGTAATTAAAGTTACTCACAAAATTATAGTATGGTCGGCTAGTATAAGCTTGCTTTATAATGAAACACGTAGCTGTTTATTGTTTTATTTATTAACAATTTTTTATTGCAATATTTAATTTTGTTAAATACGAATATAAATTTACAAAATTGTTAGTTTAAGTAGCATTTGTTTCCTTCGTTGCTTAAATTTTTTTTCTGTTCTGTTAGTGAGAAATCATAAAATGTTTTCTTTGCTGTTTGTAAATGAACGCGTGGAATTGATTAGATACGTACATTTCTATACGTACTTTTCTATACTTATATGCACATATTAAGTTGCTTTTATTTTTGCACCAACACAGCTAACCGGGAATTGTTGCAGTGAAACAAACTAACCACTCAAGTACATATACATAGGTACAGAGATGCGTAAGTTTCATTTCATATTAGTGCTTAACCAAATGCGCATTAAAATATCTAGGAATAATAATGCATTATATGCTAACGGAGAAAAACTGGTCACACCCTTGTATCGTTTCTATGTAGTAAAATATTGTGCATTCAGAAATTGTAAGAAATCGAAACAAGATTATATATTGTGTAGCGCACACATAGTAGCATAAATTTTTCTATGCTAGCGACAAGTTGATAACAACCTTACTTAGCTGAACTAAAGTTACGGTTATATTAGTCAAATATTTGACCAAAAAGACGTAATCACAATATTATGGAAAAAAATTTTTGTCCTTCTGTAATACTTATCCATAATAAAAGATCCTACTCAATACAAGAGACAAGATATCAAATTTATTAAATTCTAAATCATCATACATAATATCACGTCTCAGAAAAATTTAATTTACATTTGTAAATATAGTGGTATGCTCAAATATTCGACTAATCTGGAAACACCTTTAGCGTTGTACTATGTAAGCCCTCACATATAGTTTCAGTTACCTGAGCGATTGAGTATTAAGATTTGCACTTATAACTTGGATTTAAGAGGCAAATAATAAACAGCTGTAAAGACTCTCAACGAAACTGTATTTCTAACGCATAAAACATACCAGAACCGCTTTGAAAAGTTTAAGGAACGAATCAATAAACTCCATCGTCTCTTTCAAGTGATATATGATTACTTTTTAATGAATCCAACTACATTACAACTTTTGCGTTATTACTGATTTTGAAATAAATTTTATTAAATTTACCAAAAGAAAATTTAAAGATGTATTTCTTAAAATTTCTTCAAGAAAACCATAATAATTACGGGCTATAAGTGACATGCAACGTTTTATATTAAAAGAGGGCACACATGTTTCCCTCAATGATTTTCATCATTTTAAAGAAAGTATTTGAAGTTTCTGTTTCATAAGATCTAAGTGGAATTTCGACTTAAGATTCATGGTAAATGGCATGAAGATAATGTCATAAAACAAGGTAATTTCAACATTTATATAAATTTATATAAGTACGTACCACCTCTTGGAAAAAACTCAGAGGAAAAAACAATTTCTAATGTGCTTTAAAGACCAAGAATTATTGCTGATTTATCCGAAGTTAATAGTGCTAAAACAGCAGTTTTTTAATTAAGTCACAGAAACATAAAATTAAATTAATTAAAAATTTTAAATATACTAAAGAATTTTGTCCAATTAATAAAGTAAAGACAAAAATAAAAGTTTAAGCAAAAACAACAATAACCAATACTGATTTTATTTTAGTTTATCCGCTATATACAGCGGACTTTTTTCCTTCTCTCTTTTACAGTTACAAGGTTTTGAAGAATTAAATTTAAACAACAAATAAAATATCACAAAACAATGCGATAATTTATTTTTGTTTTATACACGGGCACTTGTTAATTAATAATTTTTTTCATGGGCTTTCTGCCATGATATTCTTAAATATTGAGAGTTCTATAAAAAATTTTTATTTGAAGCTAGTTAAAACAAATCAATTCAAATTATTTTGATGAAACTTATTTATTTTAATTTTATATAACGTATTATTGAAAAAGTTTAGTTTAGTACAATATGCCCATAGAACGCAAGAGAAATCTCAAATTATATTTTATTCATTAAATTAAGTATTCTTTACTTTTAAAAGTTTTTACATTAAAATCAAACTCCTGCCAATGAAACAAATTGACTTTCGTAAGGACACAATTTAACATAGCAATGCATACATTATTAGGTAGACACATATAAGCAATCAAGTAGAAAAAAGAAATCACTCATAAATGGTGACAAGTTTTTAAGTATACAATTTGCTTTTAGGTCTTAGAACTTCAAACAAAACGGGTTAAATATTGGTTTATTGAAAATAGCTCATGCTAAATTTATCTCGTTATTCGGTTAAAATATATTTTTTTAATTTTAAAATAATTATATATAAATATAACAACAAAATAAATAAAAATAAATATTTTTTAGCAAAAAAATATGCTTGTAGGAAATTTTATTTTTTCCCTGTAGTTATATGTATAACTTTAGTCAACACTTGGACATAAATGATTCACTAGAAACAAGATGAATGTATTAGCTTTGACATTTACCCTATGCAGTGATGCATTTTCTTCATATTAAAATAAAAACTACATCAGAAAAGAGAACAAGTTATGTAAGCGGAATAAAGACATAAGATGGAAAAATTGTTCTTTGATTTACATTTAAATGATTTGCTATTAAAATGCATTTAATATATTGTTTTGCAAAAAATTTTATAACTGATTGAATATTATTTATTAGAAATTAATATGGCACAGATGACTACTGGGTAAGGTTAGTTGATTACACAAACAACTTTATAACTTGTTTTCTTTTCCACCTCAGCCTTTAAACTGATTTTATCCCATTTTAACAATAGAATCATGAATGTTGATAAGGAGTTATACAGGATTAAATTTTTGAATCACTTAAATTCTCTGTGTACAAAAAATTATTTATTTAATATCACAATCTATGGTGTAATTTGTAGAACCACTTATATGAATTATAATCACAATGACCCAACTAAGATGAGGCTTATGTGTCATCGTTAATGTATAAGACCCCCAAATTTAGATTTATTTTCCTTAAGTAATCTGGGAAACTTACGTTTGTTGAATAAATTATAAAAAAATTTGCAAGCCTGAAACATTAATATTAATTATACGACTTTTTTGGTATTTCTCCAAAACCCTTTTAATTATACAAATTGCAGAAAAAATATGTACAAATGTAGGTTTAGTGGAAATTTAAAGTTATCCTGGCCCATTATGCTAAAAAAATTTCAAAATGGATATCATAGTAAAGCTTTTTAAGTAAACTATCAGGATCCTTATAAAAAAGGTTGAACAAATGTTAGCGAATTAAAAGCCAACTAAATGTTAATTAACATTTCATTAATAATTTTAGGAATATTTCAACTTTGTTAAACAAAGTATTTACCCTTTAATAACAAAAAACGTTTTTTATATGATTAAAGTTATGCAGTTCCAGGGTACCTGGTTCATATTGTCCCATTGTGTCTCAAACTGTTAGAGATATTGGGTACTTTACGTATTCTTTAATATAAGGGTTACGGGCAATTTTGTCTTTTTACATTTTCTTTTTTAAATTACTTTTTCAAACCTAGGACAAACTTTTGTTTGAAAAGGTGGATATAATGATTTACTTTAAAGATATTTATTATAGTTAAAGAAAGTATTAACAATATATCTGTTCTTTTATCTTTGCCTTCTATTTTTGTAATAGAGATATGTATAATAAGAAATCAGCAGAATATAATCTTTGCGGTTAATGAGGAATATTTTTACTATATTTTACTAATATTTATTATAAAAAAGCAATATCCTTCATTTTTCAGAACATTTTAATTAACTACATTAAGTTTTCGCAAACAGATTCTCCTAAAACAGAAGTGCGATTGAATTTGCTTTTTATATTAATTTATTAATTGTTATAAAAATGTGTAAATTTTATCATTCGTGATAGCTAATCCATAAATTATTATTATATATAGTACACAGTAAATTTATGATCTTCATTTATGGTACAAACGAATAAAATTTTCTTTTAAATAAATCCTTATTCCTTAAATTCCTTTTTTATTAATACATTGATAATAAAAACATGAATTTGCAACTGTGAAAAAGAAAAGTCAATATTTTAAGATTTCTGATAATTTTTAGTTAATTTTAACAGAAATTATGAACAATTAGATACTAGCTCGATTAAAAATGATAAATATAAAACAAATTAGTTAAATAATTTTAATGTTTCTGCATGCAACTTAAAACTTCTGTTAAATACTTTTAGCCGCAATATTGCCCAACACTCAAAAGTTTAAAGAATATTGAAGCACTTGATGAAACAAGAAATTTATTTCTATATTTTATTAACAGATATTTATTAACAATAAACTAATTTTCTCTTTCACAAATACGGCAGAACTTAAACATAAATTTATTTTGCAAACATATTCATGAAGCGCGCAATTTTCAAACTTTCCACATGTATACCACAGGTTTTTTTTTTTTATTTTTTCTTCATTGTAAAAGTTTGTCGCAATTAATTAAGGTTAAGCATAGGTTAATGAAAAAACTTAAGTTGCAATGTAGCTAGTTACAACTTCAATTGTGTAACTATAACAAACGGTAAAAACGTAACCATATGGTTTCAATCACAGTGTTTATGCGTTTGGCCATCTTTTCGTGTGACCGTTCATCAGTTGCAGCTCTCTACTTTTTATCCCGTTATTGGGAGACTCCTTATGTTTTCACAAAGGATTTACTGCTAAAGCCACTATAGCAATAACTACAACTATAAATTTAAGGTTTTTGTTCCCGATACTCGTATTCATAAAACTTATGCTATCTATTTTAACTGTGATAGGCAAATATTTCAATTCTGAACAGTAACAGTAAAATTATGGGCGCTATAGCAACAAGTGGAAAAAAGAAATTTATATCAAAAACTGTCAAAAATTGGCATTATTATTGCAGACACGGCTTCAGTTTTTCAGAAATTTAAAATACATTGACAGCAACGAAATATCAAAAAACCTTAAAAATTTTTGAAAAAAAAGAATAATACAAGTCTGATAAACACTTGTAAAAACGTAAGCGGAATTATTTATATTAAGTGTCTGCTGATGCTAAAAGAAAGCTTTATTTGTTGAATTATAAACTAAAGCGATAATTATAAGGGTTCAGTATGAGATAACTTATATTTTATATGCTAAAAATATTTATTTAATAAAAGATTGTAATATTTTCAGTGATGTAAATAAGCCTCTGTGGGGAGTGCGAAGCAACTCACAAAATTTTTCTTTTTTTGTGGAATTTAAAATATGATATAATTTTGCCCTCCGTTATACTTACGAACACTATCGAAATATAAAATTTCACGAAAAACGTTAAGTTTTGTTTGTGGAGAAATTTCACTTAAGTTGCATGTCGGCCGCCTACGGTACACGTAAGAAATAATAACTAAGCTGTGAATACCGAAAACTACAACACAGAGTGATCGCAAGGATCAGAAACGCCAACTGCTTTAAAAACTTTAGTCAGCTTTAACTTTAAGTAAAATACCTAATAGAGGTTGATATAGGAATCTATAGTTTTGAATACAAAATTTGGGTAAAATTCACTGATGTGCAGTTTCACTCTGTATTCTGAAGGAATCAAGCAAACTTAAAGTAAATTATCATAAAAAAGATCGCAAATAATTAACTTTCATATTATTATTATTATTATTATTATTATTATTATTAATAATAAATTCAAAAAGTTCCTGACTTGCCTGTTTAAAGTGGAAATAAAAAAAATCTTCCGCAAACTTTTCTCACATTGATTCCGTATGGTAAAAAATTAGGAGGTATGCAAAAATCGGAATTAAGCGACTATATAAATTGTTTTTATTTATGATGATGCAAATAATGACTATAATTTGAAGCTGCACAATCTTTAAGAAAAGATGTAAATAAAAAGTTTATAAAGTAGATGTTTGAACTAACTGCTGAGTAGGTTTTCTGCCTATGAACCAGTAATTATAATTGTTATTATATACATAGTCCCATAAACGGGCTCTCAAGTACATGCATGTATAGTTCTCATTCTACCTATGAACCAGTTTATTTGCGTTCTTCCTATTACATTCACCACAGGCCGAAAGGATAACATATAAATTTGTTATTCCATTTTTAACTTTCACAATATTCAATTCCTCGCCTTCTACAAAGGCTAGCCTGTTTAGCGATGTTTATTTGTCCGTCAATTTTGCAATATAATTGTGCTGTTTTTTTTGCGTTATGCAAAAATAGTTAAAAATAAAATTTTTATTCTTTTTATTACTCAGTTCTAACTTGATACATTTTTTTCGTACCATCTCCTTGTTTTCCAAAATTCCACATATTAAAGTTTAATTAAGTGAAACAAAACCACTTTGCAGAAGTATGACTTGCATACTTGTGCCTTGTGCAATTCACTTGTAGCCAAAAGCTTTTAATTGCCTTTAAAAAAAACTTTTGTTATAAGTTCAGAATTTAACAAGCAAGAACGCGTCTTATTGTGAACTTGTAGCTTAGTAAAATAGGCCCAAGATTGAAACATATAAGTATTTCAAATATTCTTAACGTAAAATAGTCGTATGAGGAATTTCTAAAGTTAAACTTACTGTGATATATAATGCTCATACGTACACGTGTTATATCTTAAAGTTGTTTGTATAATACAAACGCTACTGGTGTATAATTAGTAGGGTTCGGCGTTTCCCCGGAATATATCTTTTCCCGCGAAACGGGACAAAAAATAGCACATTCCAATGATTTCCCGGTATTTCCGGGGAAGAAGCAATTCTTGCAGAATACAATTTTATCTAATTAAATAATATTAAAAAATTAATAGTTTTTTTTTCAAACATAAGCAAACAATAAAAATAATTTCTAGATAATAGTATTTACAGTTCATAAAATTTAAAAATAACTCAGGTGACAAAACATGTATATGTACATTTGTACTACATAATGAGAGATAACAAAGTATTTCATTAATAAGATTTTTTAAAGATGTGATTTTAGAACTGTAAGTGCATTTAACAATTCACTAGACATTCTGTTTCTTGTTTTCGTTGCAAAAGTTCCAGAAATCGAGAAAAAAAAAATAATTTTACTTTCTATTGCGGTAAGTTTTGTTGATTATCCATGTTCGTTGTTGAAATAATTAAAATTCCTTTATATGTAAGCTTTTATTTTTTATTTTACTAGCAGTGCCCACGACTTCGTCCGCTTATCATTTATAATTATCTTAAAATACAAGTTTAGAAGAGTATATTTTTAATGTTTATTGTAGAAATGTGTAAACAGTATTAAAAATTTTACATCTATAAAAATAAAATGTGCTGACAACTTTTTCGATACCATTATATCGATAACATCTTCTCGTTTAAGTATTTTTTTATTTTTGTGTAAAATTGCTTAAAATAATTTTCTACCACAAAACACATCTTAAAAATCAATTATTGTTTAAAGAGCAGAACAAATTAAGAGAAGTCAATGTGTTAACCCAGGAATTTCTGTTTATTTATTAGAAAAACAAATATTGCATAATATGTTAGGGTGCGGTCAGATTAGTCAAATGTTCGACCGAAAAAGGCATAACCACAGTTTTTACAAATGTTTACTTAATCTTTACTGACACGTAGCACTAAAAATGACGATTTATAATGTAATAAATGTTTTATCCTACAAATTAATATAGCGTAGGATCTTATATTTCTTAAAAAGTATTTTAGAAGGACGAACATTTTTTTCCATAATTTAGTGAATGCGTCTTTTTGGTCAAATATTTGACTATTTGTAATTTTATTTTATTTTATAATTTAAACTAAAAACACATTATATTATAAAATAGCAAAAGAAAATATATATAATAAGTTTACTTATTTAATGTTTTAAATATTTTTGTAACGCTTTGAAAACTTGCAACTATAATGTTTTATATTGAGTTATAAACTGAGTTAAAATAATGCAACGACATCTTATTTCAAGAGTGCTTATTGGGCAAAATTAGAAAAGATTTTTTGTCAAAATTGTTATTATGTTCATAGATCTTGCAAAACCCAGACACTCTCAATTAAATTACGGCCGTGAGAACATAGCAGGCAATCAATCTTAATAAAAATTAATTTAAAAATCTAGCATCTTGTTGCAGGATCCATGAGTCTTGTGAGTTATTCATCAGTTCTTGCATTTATAAATCTTTAATAATTTGTTCTTAGCACATTATTAGACATAAGACCGTTACACCAACCCATCTGTTGTTTGGCAGATACGATAAGACATTTTTAATACTGTTCCACTAAATACTTACGTTGTTGAAATGTCTGCATTCTTAAGAAAGTATCCTAGTAGTGAAATTTAAGTTGTAGAAAACTGACTAATAAATACAAAAATAATGATAATAAATACATCATCTGATTGAGAGTGTTTGTATATACTTTATCCCATACAAAATACATGCAATATATTGTCAGTAACAAGCCTCGAACTTGATTGAAAATATTTAAATTAATTAATTTTTACTTAGAATAATAAAAGTTCAGGTTTTTATTTGAATCTATATGGAATACAAAAGTGTACATGTTTCTAAAAAATTGTGACAAAAAAAAAAAAAAAAAATAATTAAAAGACAAGATGCAAAAGAAAAGCAAAAATTTAGAGCACTGATATCGTACCCAATATAAAAAGATTATTAATTGTCGAAAAATTTGTGATCAAGAAATTGAATAAATATTAAAAAAAAAATTAAATAGAAAGTTTTTAGTGTTTTTATAAACTCACAAACAAAATAGTGTTTTAAAGCAAAAATTTATTATATAGAAATAGAAATTAAAAAGTTTATGTGAGAACAAATTTATGAAATAAAAAAACAGTCAAACCATTGACAAAAATTTTAAGACGCGAAGTCATCTCCTTTCTTCTTCGATCTGACTAACTGGTATCGGCACACAAAAATTTTTTAAAAGAACTTTTACACCAACACAAAATGTGGTTTATAAAAACTGGTGTCCAAAAATATTCAAAGAAGTGTAGTTGCAGCACTTTATATCGATTGAAATATTTATAGAATTTAACGGGATATTTAAGTCCGTTATTTTCCCAAATCATTAGGCACGGTAAATACTAATGTGAAGGACAACAAAATGATTATAAATTTTATATTTTAAAACAAAACACGTCTTAGTTTTATTTTTAGCAAAAAATAGTTTTTTTTTTCTTAAAGTATTGTCTAATTACTTTAACTTGCAGCAGTCATCTGAAAGAAACAAGACAAGTTTCATCTGTAATACCTGTTATTAGTAAATTTTATTCTTGTTACCACAATTTCAATGAAATTTTTCGGTAGAAAAAAATGTGTGAACATTATACAAACAAAAACTATTTAAAAAAGCGAAAGTACGTTATGGTTTTTAGAATTTTATTGTGACTTCCACAATGTATTAATACAAAACTTGTATACAGTTTTGCTTCGGTATTTAGGTCTTGTACGTGTACAAAGTTGCAAAACAAAGCATCAGTTTTGAAACTGATGAGCTAGTTGCTCGATTGCAATGTTTCTAATACTTGTCTGCGACATTTTGGAATGGTATGCAATGTAAACATTAAGTACCACGGCATTATGATACACAATACATTGTTTAAATGCAAAGCAACTGACATTTTGGAAGCCAGCATATTTTTGCAAGCATTCTTTATTGAGAAAAAAAATAAATTTGTTAAAACTAGATTTTGGATAATTAAAGTGGTTCATACGATGAATGCCAATGACATGTCATAGTACCCAAAGACATAATGTCCATGGACTTTGTGATTCACTAAAAAAAAAACGCTTTAAAAAACACATAATATCCATGGACATTGTATCATTTTTAGTATGGACAAAGTGTCACTTATGAAATTGTCTTAATATCTGCACATACAATATCAACGGCTTCGCTTACCAAGGACTTCCACATAGTCTGCATTCAGCCGGGCTCAAGGATTTTTTCTACTAGCTTCGCCTAGCAAAGAATTTCTGCATAGCCGCCCTTCGCCCGAACGCAAATATTTTGTCTTCTATGGTAAAATAACAATTGATGCGATTACAAAATACTTTCGTCAAGCCAGTTTAAAAAAACATTTCATCTTTCCTACATAGAATACCATAAAATCTAGCTTCAAAATCCATGGACATTATGCCCAATAAATCATGAGATATGCAAAAATAAATTAGCAGTTTGTCACTTTTTATTATATAATTATTCATAGTCCACAGGTGAATAAAATATTAATGTTTAAAAAAATCGCATGGATGATATAAATTTATGAAATGTATCAAAATGTTTTATAACATTTATTATAAATTGCAATCTGGTTAAAGTTTCTCATTTATAAATATATTATTTTGAGATTTCAAGCGGATTATACATGAAATTCATCATTATTTGCATGCGAATTAACTGGTCAGTAAACACAATATTTTTATTCCCAACTGACAACATAAAAAACCAAATTTTATGAATCTTAAACTAAAATATAAATAAATTGTATATATCAAATAATTCTACATATGTATATATGTACATACATTTATTTATATTTATTCAAAAAACTTACCACAGAAATGTAACATAGTCTAGATTTACACTATGCGATTTGTTAAAGAATTTTTTTTTTCAATTATCTACTTAAGTAGCAGCGATATGCGTTATTTAAAAACAAACTATAAGCAACTGTAACAGCTCCTCAAAATTTAACAAACAAAATTTTTTAGTTTGTTTCATGAAATTTTGCAGAGTGTTAATGCCATAATATAAAATTTGATTATATTTAATAAAAAAAAATCATAAATAAACTTTAAAATCATGTTTATAATTTTAACCGAGCAGTAAAGAAGACGTATTTTTGTAACATCAAATCCCTAGAAGGTACGTTTACTTTAACAAAATTTTGAATTGTAAAATATCATATAATGTAATCATTTCTAACGAAATTTTAAAATATATATTTAAGTTTTAAGGTGTGCTAAAAAATTTTATTATTAACCTTTTTTTGGCATGATGGAGATGCATCTTTTTCATATGAAAATTTTTTCATATATTTATTTTATTTTCGAGCAATAATTTTTTAATTTCGAATGTAATTCGTTTATTATTACTTTTCGGTTCTAAATACCAAACAAAATTACACAAAAATAAAATAAAACCTTAGCGAAATAGAAAAATTAAGGATCTTGCATTAGATTGGCACTGAGTTTCTACATGCCAATGAAACATTGGCTGATACCCATCCGGTAGAAATCGGATCGCTTACCATCACCATCCGCTACACCTCTCTCAGGGATATAGGGGTTCTAAGTGAGCGCATAGGGCCAGAGAAAAAAAAATTTTTAAATTTTGCCTTAAAATCGTAAATAATATATTTCAACCTAACATAGAGTGCATACATGCAACATACAAAATCTTTTTAATCTATAATAAATATTCACAAGTATATATTGAAATTATTTTTTATGTTTACTATTAATTAATTATTTTTTTTATTTTATAACATTCTAAAATAAATTAAAACAAAGTTTTAAACCCTTCTCCAAAGGGAAAAAATGGTATATTTAAGTTTATGACTTTGTTTGTAATTTCTACAATATTCATTTCCACATAAACATACTTATATTCTGGGGTCTTATGCATAGCGAAGGCGATTAAACGATGTCGGGTTAAATTTAACTTTGTTAAGGCACTAGATAAGCTAAAGAAAATTTAAATACGTTAGTCGACCAGACATAGTTTCGAAAATTTTGCCATTGAAAATCAGTCCTTCAAGGCAACGAACAAGGCAAATTTTGATTTTGTTTAACCTTGATATATTTTCGCAGGTACTTCAAAATTTTATTTTGCATTTGATTGAATTTTGGATGTCTACCTCTAACAGGTATGCAATATAAGCTTAAATTACACATCTATGGGAGTAGCTCCTAAATATTTTTTTGGTATGTAAATACATAAACTTTATGGGGAAATGGAGGTTGTAGAAATTAAAAAAGAAATGACAAACTTAGATATACCCTTCTTCCACTTTTTGTTGTGAAGAGTGTAAGGACACATTAAAACCATGAATGTAAGAACCCAATTTAAAACCTTCTTAATTTTTTTTTTTGTATTAAATCAATTATTTTGCTTCTTGTTAAATATATTTCGCAAAATGAAACTCTTTTATAATATTTTTAAAATTTGGAGGGTTTAATGTTGTCCCAATAAGCTGGTAATTTTATTTTTTTTTGTTTTTATTACAACAAAACAAAAAAAACTAATAATCAACCGATGTTGCTAAGTTTCCATAGTGCCTTTTTTGAAACTATGCCTGAAAGAGTGGTGGTCATAAATTTTTTGTAGCCTATTTATAAACCTGTCAAACTGATTAGGGACAATCAAACATCGGATGTTTTTGAGGTCGGAAGCAAACGTTGTAAAAATTATAAACGAAATGACAAATGCACCTGTATTGAAGGGTACAATAAAAAGAACTGAAATGACTTTTTTTTCTTTCATGTTTCAACTTTTTCGTTAAATGGTACATCAATCTAAAGGCTACATTTGATTCAATTTCAAACGCACCTTGCTGTTGCAAGCTTACTCAAAATTTTCCAAATTAATTTGTTATGGACAATTTTTTTTAACAAGATCAAGCGCTTAATGTTAAGAGGCACCCAACTGAGTTCGTACAAGCATACGTGTTTTTATTTTAACAAAATCCAATCAGTACATGAATGTTATTCTCATACAAATGAAAGAACATAAAATCAAATTGCTTTAATTAGAAGCTTACTACTCGCTTGAGTATTTATTAGGTGTACAGATCTTTGTCCGCCGTCGTTTTTCATAATATACAAATGAGGACTGATTGGAAAATTGGTATGTAATTATCGGTGACACAAAATGGGTATTTGTTACAGGCTAGACGCCTGTGGGTCTTCTTGAGTGGATAAATTTTGCAATTATAGAAACTCCGATGCAACCTTCATATTGAAAGTTATCGATAAAATAAAATTTTTTGAAGTTTAGGGAAAAGATTTACAAAAAAAAAAAAAAAAAAATTCTGCACTATTCTAAACGGAGCAGAATAGAAAGTTTATTAAGCTTTCTGTGTATCTATTGATTTTTTATGAACTTTTACAAAATCAAAAATTATCGGAGTTATCGATACTGAAGGTGGAATAAAATTTATCAAAATGCAAAAATGACATACTCAGTAAGACTTAGAATCTTCAAGTGACTTTTCATTATATCAGTGTTATTTGTTTTTTTCACCCTTGACTGTTAGCTGACTAAAAGACCCATCGTAATTTGCATTGAACTGGTGTTCCAATGGTCTCAATCATTTGCTTTCTTACAAATAATCCCTCACACATAGTCGATTAATCCAATCTTAAGAAAATCAAAAAAAACTCTGGTATCAAATACAATCAACCTAAAATTAGGAATGCCAAAGTTTAACACCATTTGTAACCAACATTATCACAAATCTGTTCCATATTAAAGTACATGACCTGAAAATTAAAATTAAAAACAAATATAAGATACTAAAAATATGTGTGTTGATTCGTCATTTTTGGGAACAAGCACATGTCAAATTATTACATTATTTGTAAGAAACACAAATTTTTCGAAATATGTGTCTATAAATTTGTTTTTGTTTTCTATAAAAAGTTTTACTTCCTTTACGCGTAGACAATTATATTTATGGCTTAAATTATTTTCTTATTCTGAGTAGCAGTAACAAAAACATTATAAATTTTTTATATTCAATTAATTATTCACAGGATATAAATGACCACGTGGAAACTTCGGTATTTAATTAAAATGCACTTTATTACATTAAATATTAATAATAACTTACTGGCAAGCCAATACTCCAGCTCCCGAGGTAGGTAGCGAATGAATTGTTTTTATCAACAATTAATCCACTTATTATATAAAAGTATACTGATTTGACAAAACTTAATCATTCCGTAATACAATTTCTTTACAGCTAATTAATAGAGAGCTAATGGGAAAAGAATATCTATAAACAACTTTAACGATACATAAGAGGACTGCGAGTATTGTTGTTTGTAGAAATAAATTGTATTTGTACCGTTCATGTCAGGTGATAAAAGATATATAAAAAAGACACAATAAGGAAAAAGGGAACATTTTGTGCAAAATGCGAAAACTCATATGAATCTTTCTATTTATTTTTAAAACATAAAGAGGCATTAAATGAAATATTTTATAATAGGATGAGAGGTAATTCTTTTTTTTTTTTTTCTTTAAAAAGAAAAGCCTTTTGTTCATTTAAGTTACGCTATAATGTAACATAGTTATTGTGCGTATATACGGATTAAATAAATACAATTATCATGCACTAAGTAAAATCTTCTTTTCGCTTGTTTTCTTTTCTATTAAATGTTTTATTTTTCTTATCTTTTTTAATAAAAATACGGAAAAATGTAAATATAAGTGTAAAATATATTAACATTTTATCGTCACATCTTTCATATGAGTGAAAAAATATTTTATTACATTTACAGGAAAAAAGGAAATTTAATTTTTATATAAAAACCATGTAAAAAATAATATAGATGTAATTGCTGTTAATGTGTTGCTATTTTTGTACAATTGTTGAATGCTCAAACAAAAAAACAACACATATATTAGGTCAGAAAAGAAGTAAAGAAGGAAAGTTATAGTTCAAAACCTAAATTAGGATAATTTTTTTTCTCATCGAGATACGGGAAGGTATGAAGTGCTGTATACTATTTATTCCTAATTAAAACAGTTTACAACATGTAGCTACTAAACAAAAAATTTTTTGTCTACCAATGAGCGTGCTGCGCGCTCATGCGAAAAAATTAACTTTGGTTGAAAGTAACAGAATTAACGATAGTAACGAAATTAATCCGACATCTATAAGAGACAACAATAACATAAGCTATATTGTGAGAGATATGTAAATGTTTGCTAACATTTTTTTTTTCGTAAAAATATCAACACAGCAAATAAATTTTAAGCTTCTCGAAAATTCCTCTAAGGTAATAAAAGCTTTTTTCTAAACATTTTGTACGAAAAATAGCAGTGTTATTTTTCATTTCTTAATTGTTTTCTTAACAATTTTTTTTTAATGGAATATATTAAGTAAGTAGTTAAATTTAATACGTTTCAAACGAATATCAACCGGCTTGTTTTCCCGGGGTAATTATTGTTGAAAAAATAGAAATTACTTTGAAAAAAAAAAAAGAAATTACTGCCTGAATATTAAATCCATTCATGACAATTTGTAAGGAAAACTAAAACTTTATTTGCAATCCAAGTGATAGCAACTGTGTTCACTTTTACAACAGTTTTCAAATCCTACTATTTTTGTCAGTACTTTTATAACTTTAAGGTTCCACATTTATGGTTATTTAAATTTAATTCCTATTTTAAATTAATCCAATTGGAGCACATTTCGTTTGGCAAATTTACGGCATGGTGTGACCTGTTATTAAATAAAAAAACAACATAATTTAACTAAAACTTGGAATTGGAAGTCTAAGCTTTATAGCTACTAATATTTCTTTTTTAATTTAGTTTCTTGACTAGAAGTCTTAATCCTCCTAAACATTTTTTGAAATATTTAAACGTATTACTTAAAATATCATTATAAAAATTACTTTAACAATTTTTGATACCATCTGCAATGCCTAACTAAGTCCAGATTTACACTATGCAATTTTTTGAGGCATTTTTTTTCTCAATTTCTTATTTAAGTTGCCGCGGCATGCGTTATTTAAAAATAAACATAAACAAAAATAATATACCCTCAAAATCCCAGTAATACCATATTGCTTACTCCTCTTGCTTCACCAACAAGCAAAAATTTCATGCAAGTTTCATGAAAAATTGCCTAGTCTAAATGCGGTATATATTATGTCAAGCAATTGTTTATTTAATATTAGCATGATTTATTTCTGTTGAAAGATAACATTAAAAATATTAACAGTCTACAACTACGATGCAAAAAATTGAAATTAATAACCAAACGGATATTTTATTATGTGGTGAAAGCAACAACAGCTTATGCAACAGAGTTTAAAGGTGAGCAGCTGTAGAGAAGGTAACATAATGTTGTTTTATGAAGAAACTGTGCTACTATAAGTAAGATAAAAAGAAGACTTTATACCCTGGAGGGGGGTAGAAAAAATGGTATTAGCAGGTGTGCTGGCATAGTACTTTTATTTTAATAATAAATTGAAAAAGTTTGTTACTTCAAGTTTGCAACAAGAAAGATGTAATTATTTTATTTATTAATTTGTTATTCTAATCTTTTTGAAAAAAATGTATATGTTTTTAAAGAAAATTAAATTGAATTTACATGAAAACATTCCTATTACCATTGAAATCATTATTATGAACGAGGAGAAAAATTAAGAAGCATTGTTCTGTTGAAGGAAACCTCTAGAATAAACGTATATTTTTGTATACCCTTCACCAGAAAAAATGGAAAAATAGTATATCTAAGCTTTTCATTCTGTTTGTAATATTTCGAGACATTATGCATAGTTAAGTCGATTGGGCAACTGTGTTAGTGTCGGAATCAACTTTGCCAAGGCGCTAAAAGAGCTAGAGACAAATTAGATACTCCAATCGGTCAGACATAGTACTTAAAATTTTGTTATTGATATTCAGCAGAATCGTTACATTTCCTTCTGAGCAGTAGGCAAAACACACGCTTGCCTCTTATTTTTCCATATCATATGGAACAATGAAGTGACTCTTATCAAAAAAGTAAATAAATGGGGCGATAGAGAATTAAAAAAAAAGGAAATAATATTAAGTGAAAAAACTGGCGCTCTGAACTTTTCATAGAAAATCACGACTTTGCACCATATTTTTTAAGCCATCTATATGGCAATCATTTTAAAGCTTTTGAAGCGATCTTTGAGGATTTGCTTAGATTTGAAGAAAATTCTTAGCCTATTAAGAGCCGGTAACATTTTTATGTAAAATTTAATACAGTACTTAATTCTTTTTTTCTCTCTCACCCTAATATTTGTTTTTTTAATTGTAGATACTTCACTGAACTAGATTTACGTATATGGTAGTTTTAGAGAAAATGAAGAGCTTCATTTTCACTTATCTTTTGTATATCCTTTTAATTTCTTAACACATCGCCAAAAAGCCTTTTAAATAAGACTGAAGCATGCAAACGCAAGCATTCAAGTTTATATCAATTCATTGCCAAATGCCAACAAATATGGCTTTATGTATACAAATACAAAGCCATATAAACACTTTTCCTTTATTTTACAAATGGCAACATCCAAATGTTAAAACTGTGCTTGCATCTGTATAAGCAACTAAGAGCATCAATACACTGTTGTCTTCAAATTGTGTTAGGTTTTATAGTTCAAAAAATAATAATGGGTCCAGCAGATAACTTTGTATTCAACCCAAGTTGCCAAGATATTTGTATTATTTAAATAACATATTTTGTTATTTATAAACCTCTTAAATAATCTTTACGGATTTTTAATTTTTTTTAAATTAAATTTCTGTCAAAGGACTTCTTGTGTTTGTCTAAGATATGAGATCCACTCAGAAACGGTGTAACTTCCAGTCAAAAAGCATGAAAAAAAATTCAAATAAAAGAAAAAAATTCATTTACAATTAAGTAGTACTAAACAAAAAATTAAAAAGCTCCACAATGTTTTGAGTTCTCTAAGTTACAGGGTTTCTAGATTTGTTAAATTCTGTTTTTTCTGTTATGACAATTTTTTTTATTTTATTTTTTCATTTCGCTTTTTTGCTTTAACAAATAAAAGTAGAACGAACATTCAGTTCTAGTTCGTAGAAACAAAAAAAAAAAATAATAATAATAACATAAAAAGATGCAAACTAAAACTAGGTGACTGTTAAGGTATTAAATGAAACTTTTCATAATAAAAAATAGTAAATAAAGAGGACTACGTATTTAGTTGTGACTTATAACGATTTTTTACTGTCACACGTTATTCATTTATTTTTACTGTCCTTATGGTAATTTCTAATAACACTCTTCTGCAAAGCAATCTTTCTTAAACAAAACAAAAAAAAAAAAAAAAAGGATGTGAGGATTTATTATGGTTTTCAAAAATCTGCTTTTGTTTTTTGCTATTGCATAAAGATTTGTATAGGGAGCGTGACTCCATAATAGTTTATTTGATTTGAAAAATAAAACATCAAATAAACTTAAATTAAAAGACTGCGAAGCTATTTCATTTGCTCGTTTATTAGCTTAACAATTACTAAATTATTCAGGAAGTAGTGGCAGGGAAAATGTCTAAAACTTAAAATATTATTAAAAATAGACAAAAGCGTTGGTTTTTGCCATTATTCGTAAAGGTAAAGGTAAAGATACATACATTAATACTAGTATAAAGGTACGGTCAAACTAGTCGAATATTTGACTAAAAATACGTAACTACGTTTTTGTTCTTCTCAAATACTCATTTAGAAATAAAAGATAAGATATAACATTAATTATGTTATAAAACGACATCCGTAATAACACGTGTCAAGATGGTTGAATAAGCAGTTTTTAAAAATAGTTGTTACGGTTTTTTGGTCAAAAATTTGAATAATATAACCACACCTCAAATCATATTTAAGTAAAATCAATGCACAAATTTTTATTCACCAGGCAACTGTTTGTAGAAAAACCTTGAGAAATCAATAATACTGAATGCAAAAGAGTTTTTATATTATTTTTAGAGATGAAAAACGAGTCACGATGGAAACACCTTTTGGGAAATTATCACGTTTAAGAGTCTTTGGTGCAGACATGTAAATAACGCTCATAATCGCATGAATACTATTTAAGAAGATGAAAAGGAAAGATTAACAAATTAAGATTAAGATTGAATAAATTTTTCTAGCACCATTCTATCATTATTCAAATGTAAAGTTGCCTTATATATCATAGAAGTAGTTTCACATATACGAAAGAATTTTTTCTATAGGATGCAGTTGAATAAAGCAGACGAAAAACTATTGTCGGATTTTCCAAACATGTGTCACAGATTTTTGGGCAAGTTAAATAATACCAAGAAATCGTCATCGAACTTCATTCTACTTTTGAAGCTCTTTAATGAAATTAAATCCTTAAAATTTATTCTTGGGGCTCACAATTAAAGTTTTTCGCTAAAAAAACTATATTAGTGATAATTTTCAGTGTTACTTTTTGGTTTTTTACTTTTTTTAAAGAAAATATAAATAACTTAAGCCCCTAAGTGCCAGAGTTATAATATGCAGAGATGTCTTCACTTATTTGTATATAAAGCAAAGATTTAAACATCGATTTTAAAAAGATATGACCTATTTAATTTATAATAATTTTTCATTTTTTATGTCATGACATAAAGAATTAATGTTTTTACAACTTTATAGATAATCATTTTATGCTATTTTCAGACAGAAACTCTGTTTGCGGCAATGTACACATTTACAATACAAATACATATAAATAAATCACCCCTTAACTCACAATAATTTATTTGGCAATTTTTGCTAACAAAACGTTTATTTGCATTCTCCGTTAGGGACATACATATTAAAAATTTTTATTTTACTTTGTCGTTGGTAGTTTTTTGCAGAAAAGTTATTAATAGACCCAATATTTTCATTTTGTTTACGATTATTTGTATCTGAATGGAAAAAAATTAAGATTAAAAATCTCTGTTTGTTTATATTTTACACATAGAACTTTTTCAGCCAGTGCGAACTTTGAACTAGCTTTGTATTTTCATTAAATTTTTAGATATTTTTAGTTTTCATTTAATTTAAAAATATTTAATTTCTTATTTCACTTGCATACATTTAAAGACTTCAGAAGAGTTACATGAGGTAATTGATTCAGTCAGGCAATCAAGCACTAATTGCTCAATTTATTTATTTGTAGTAAATTTAGTTCAATTAGGGCCTTGATTGTGTAAATTCCTTAATTGCGCAATTAAGGCACATGTCTGAACAGAGTATTAATTATTTACTTAATTAACCTAAAACTCTTTCGATATGGCTTCAATGAAAAATGTATAATTAAAACAAAAATGTTAAAAAATCTTTTTACTTTTCAATTACCTCCATAAATATAAGAAAGAAAAGGTATGAAGGATTTGAGGTATGGAATTTTTGATTTCGGTAACTTATATGTCAAATGATATTTATTACAATGTAAGCAAATAAGGCCTATTTAAAAGTCTTTCTAGGCAATTTATGTAAATGAAAAATTTGCTTCGGAGGTATTCAGGATTTAACTAAAAAATAATCTTGGAACCTTTTTTACTGATATCAGATGGAGGGAATTTTCCTGTTTTGTAGCGATTTTCTTTAACATTTTTTTGATAGATTTTCTATTTCAAGCAAAGTGTGGGCAATTTTTTAAATTTTCGAACACTGGAAGAAAGGCTTTTTAACTTACAAAATATTTCTTTATATATATTTAAGTGTTGCGAAAAAGGGATTTTTTAAATTATTATCTGACATCACTGCCCTCTCTATTCATTTTATGTATGTGTGTTGCATGATTTATATCAGAGCGTAAGATCGATATCTTTTTAATATTGCGTATACGCACACAAATGTTTGTTCATACTCCCAATGCGCCGTTTTCATTTAAAAAGCTATAAGTCCGTTTTGTATTACACTAAGATTTTTAAGTTATGATAACAGTATAATAATTACTGGCGAACCAAATTCGAATTTCTTAATACTAGTTCAAAAAACGTTAGTTAAAATAATATTTTTTTTTTTATACTTAATAGACATTTATACTGTGTTCGAAGTATTAAAATATTAGTTAAAATAATTTAACAAATTAGAGGTTCTGAAATGGAAACACACTAATAACAAAACATTTCAATTAAATCAAATAATTTTTAATATAGTTTTATTAATTATATTAAAACAAAACAAAAAAAGAGGCTTTTATATTTCTTCAGGTAGTGTCATAACATTTTTACTTTTTTATTATATAAAAAGTGTTTAAAATAGTTATATTACTTTAAAGAAATATAAGGTTATGGGCCTTATATGTTGTTGAATATTGACGTAGTGGGCTCATCATGCCATCATTATGTAATAATATTTACAATTTAATTAACTACGTCAAATTATATTTCATAACATAACGGAAACTTATTTCGAAACTGCTTGTTATTGCAAGTTGCGTTTAACGTTTTTTATACAAATTTCTTTTTAAAATGGACTTCATCACTTTCATGAAACACGGCTTGCATATAAGTTACTTAGTTCTCGTAATAACACGAACATAATATTACATAAAAAAGTTTACTACGTATAAAGTTTATATTTAATTCCCTGGTTTATTCTAAGAATTTCGCACATAATTTAAACAGAAAAATTTTATTTACACTATGAATAATTTAAAGGTACTAAGACATTCAAAGTACAGGTAAGAATTATATTTTACATAAATTTTACATGTGAAAGTTTTACAATGCGAAGAAGTGTTTCCCACAACAATGAAAATTTTAGTGTAGAAAATAGTGGAAAAAATAAAAATATGAAGAAAGACTGATCTTATATTTTATATTAATATGTAAATTTAAAAAATATTTCATGATAAAGCGAAGACGAACTTTCTTCTCTTTACCCAAATCAGTAGAAAATGTTGAGATAAGTTCTAAATGTTAGGAAGAATAAAAAAAAGCTTAAAATATATGATAGCTTCACTCTGCAGACATTTTAGATTTTTATTGGATTATCATTTCAAAAGATAAGATTATAGAAATAAAAATATTTATATGTCTTTACACTGTCATAAGCTTTATTTTATTCCATTCTATTATTCGTTTACAGCACACACTGATAAATGATGTTAAATAAAGTTTTATAAAAGTATTTTTTCACAGAAATAATATCACTGAGGCGGTTATTTTAACAAAGACTTATTTATTTCTTTACAACAAAAGATTTGCAGAGTAAGAAAAATATTAAAAAAAGGAATTCAGTTATTAATATCAACAGAAATAACGATTTAAATTTTTTGAAATTCTAAAAGTTGGAGTGGATAAAATAAAAAGTGAAAATAATAACATTTATTCTTGAAAATATTAGAAGCTGTTTACAAAAAAAGTAAGGGATAAATAAAACACATAAATACTTTTTTAAGGTCAAGTATCTCTAAACGTTTAAAATACACTTTATGTGGATGAAGAGAGAACATAGCTTTATTCAAGCAGAAAATACAGAAGAAATTTTTGCAAAACAGTTAATAAATCCGAGAATAACAGGACGCGTTATACTTTTCTTAAAATGCCTGAAACATATATAATTTCAGTAGGACCACAAAAAAATCATTAAGGTGACTTTAACCTTATGCCGTTTTCTTTTCTGAAAATAAATGTTACACAATAATCACATAGAATGTTTTGCATGCTGCCTAAACCCTAAAAAATTGCTACACATTTTAAGCTACAATAAAACAAAAAAATTTTATTGAATTTTTTAACTACCTTTACATATCAGTATAGATTAATTAGCGTTTCAAACATAAAACAATATAACACTGTGCTTAGAAAAAAAAGCAAACATTACTTTTTTACAGAAATAACTGCTTAAAAAAGGTGTAGCACGCTTACCCTTACATACAATTGAGGGTAAAATATGCTACATATTTTATGACGATTGCATCCGTTTAAAAAAGGTTTTATTGTTACAAGAACTGCAACTAACAACATTTTTTTGCGCGCCCTTTTATTTCATATCCAAAGTCAGATAAATTTTGTTTTACTTCCAGATATTATCGTATTAATCCTACCTTTTAAGGTAGTGAGTTGGGTTTTTTACGTAGTTCTTAATATCATAATTTATGCCGTGTGATTCCGTAAACTGATTATCCTAGGCTTTGGTTCTAACAAATTTACTACTAATAGTATAAGCGGTATTTAAATTATCTTAAAAACCTTATTTCTATATTTTTTTTTCTATCAATTAAAAACCCAAATAATTTGAAGTAATATGGCAAATATGTATATCTTTGATTTTATTAGCCATCGTTTGAAATTATATACTCAGATATTGATGGCCATACACACTATCATTCTCTGAATATATGACAGTATCATCTGCACTATGTATAAGTGTTACACTTTGCTTAGGAATAACTTACACAAAGTATGTTGATGTAGTGCTTTACATTTACATAGATCAGGCCACATTACAAACTGAAATTTAATCAAATATTGAATCTAAAAATGTTTACTTTATTATCTTATTCCTTACCGATTGATAGCAATGAAAAGAAAATATTTTTTCAATTAAAATTAACGAACTCCAATGCACCAAACGAATGTTTTTTTTTTTTTAAACTCAGCCACAAAATTTTTTTTTACACACAATACCGCTTGCATTCATTTGGCGTTCTGTCGCTTCGATAATTTTTTGTATAAGAAAAATTGTTAATAATAATTGAATAAAAATTTCCTCTTTCAGCCTTAAGCCTCAAATAACCATCAAAAAAACTTATGCTAATTATTCTGATGTGTGGTTTTTCACATAAATGAAATGTCAGTGTGTTTTGTTGTACATGTGGGTAAAAGTACATGTTGTTGTTTGCAATTAAAGCCAATATTTGCATAGTATTATTATGTATTTTAATTTTACAATATTTAATCTCTGTTATATTTTTTACAAATATTGCAGTAATAATCACACTTACAAACACAAAAACAGCTCATCGTTTAGTGAATATAGTT
Source organism: Cistogaster globosa (assembly GCA_937654795.1). Taxonomy (NCBI): domain Eukaryota; kingdom Metazoa; phylum Arthropoda; class Insecta; order Diptera; family Tachinidae; genus Cistogaster; species Cistogaster globosa. Next base: position 29,937,401 of record OW569405.1, on the reverse strand, counting down.
TTTATATTTTGACTTCTCGCTATTACAAATGTGACACCAAGGTATTCCTTAAATTATTAGAGAAATAGCTGTTTGTTTTTTGTAAGGAACTTTAAAAGATTTTTATGAGCTTGTTTGAGTTTCAGAAGCTGGTAGAGTTTTTGGTAAGCCCTCCCTTATTACCATGTAAGACTCTGCGAAAGACATGCCAAGCTCACGAAGAACAACTCTACGCGCAATTGGCTTGTCTGTTTTCCAATATTGATTTATGTATTCGAATATAGTAAGCGCATAAAAAGGCGAAATATAAATGATGTTTGAAAAAACTGCAACTGGCCACCTATTCATTTTTCTTTTGTCCACGGCATCTACGCCAATTGTGGGATAAGGGTTTACAGCTGAAGAAAACTAAAGTTTATATAAAGCGATCCTTCGGTTTTATTGTACAATTGAATAATATTTGGCAATTTTTTTTATCAGATCCAACGTCACTCGAATAATGCATTGTATTTACTCTACGACGCAGTTATTTTTTCTTCCGACATATGACACAAGAGCTGTGTTATCGGTGAATACAAAGTCGACTAGTAGAGCGCTATAATTTGTTCTATATAAAAAATATTTACCTTTGGCAAAATCAAAAATTGTGAAAAATGCATGGAAATTACATGTGTGTGGAAAACCACACTCGAGGGTAAATTACGTAAGATTTGATATATTTCGTTACTATAAAATTATTTTTAAATAAAATATATGTGTTTTGTTCTTAATAAAAATACTTGCTAATACCTTTTAAATTTCTTCTTACGCACGAACAGACGTTAAATCGATTTCTCTATACAAAGGAAAATGAATATAGGGCAGGAAATAAATATTGTGGAAATTTCAAACGAAATAGCAAACCCTTTGTGGTGTAGGGTATAACACTAAAGCAACTGATAAAGTAAAAATAGCTTGCATGTTTAATAAAAAATTTATTAATTCAAATTAAGCAGCAGTAAGGTTCCGTTAATTTTTTAGGTTTTTTGTATTAATTTATTATCAATGAAGACCATAGGAGGACGCAATGAATCTTGGTGTATTTTAACTAAAAAGTTTTTTCTCCCATGGCTTGCCGAAATATATTATAGAAAAGTTATGTAAAAATATTGTTTTATAACTGATACCGTTCTTTTGATGAAAGTTGAATGAACGGTCTACAATATTTAAAGAAGATTTCATGTATATGTTGATCGTAGCTAATCCTTACTTGTTTTACACGCTAAGCCTAATTTTGAGCATACTTTGTCCAACATATCAATCTGTTTCTTACGAATAAAATGTTTACTATTGGCTTTCAGTGCATTGACCACTGGAAGCCTGTCCTTATAGATATGAACCCTAACATAGCCTCATATAAACGGTCTAATGGCGAGTAACAGCACAGTATAAACTGCCAATTGACCGGCCCACAGTGGCACATTTAGAGAAAAGGCGGTCAAAATACCGTTACGTTTGATTGGATCGGAATTTTGATATGCGGTTTTTTCTGTTTGCTAGTTGGGCTTTTAAACCCTAATTATTGATAAAAATCATTAAAGTGGACCGACAAAAAATAGTTATGAATGGTTGAATTTGAGTATAAAAGACGAGTGTTAAAACATTAAAAATTTTAAGTTTTCATTTGTATGTCCTATTCTTATTACAAATTATGATTATTAATAGTTCTGTAAGCTAAATATTGTCAGGAAATGCCAAATTTTGGCCCCTGTAATATTTTTAAGATTTAAGCAAGAAGGGCAAATCTAGGTTTTTTTAAACGTCTTCTGAAATAAAAAAAATTAAAGTTTTAAAAAGTTAAAACTTTTTTAATAACAAAAGTTTTAATTAAAAAACCTTATTTTAGTTAAGTTTTTATTTCATTTTTAAATATTTCTATAAAAATTTATAAAATAAATATAACTTAATTTACATAAATACATATACTTTTAAATCAAAGAACCACTATACATTATACATTTTAGTAAAAGTTTTTTCTAAATAGCGTTGACTTTCCTCTTCTAGTAGTTGTTTAGCGTCCTATTTTGATTCGAGTGGAGTTGTTTTCCATTTGTGTTGAATTTCGACGCATATGGATCTGAGGTACAGAACAAAATGGTGATAAGGTCTTCATTAGTACAACATCTAGACATTGTGCATGTGGGAAAGAATCTGTAGTCTTTGTTCCTTTGTTTATTGCGCTTCTTCAGACAAATCTTCTATTGGTAGCAAATTATGTTGAATGATTTTATCTTAATATACAAAACTTTATGAACCATTGAAGACATATATCTTCAAGAGTATTTTTCTTTGTAAGGTGCAGCTGTTTTATTTGCGTTTATCTTTCTGCTGCATGCTAAGACTTGTAACATGATTTTGAATCGTCTTATTAACTCGTAATACACACCTGTAACAAATGCTTCAGTTTTGGATCGGAAAAATCTTCTTGCAGTATTTTTATCACTCGAGTTTCCTTTTGCTTATTTAGGTTGGTCGATTATAAGGCGTATTTAAAGATATCTTTCTTGAATTTGCTTTTTTTTCTTTCGTTAGTCTGCAAAAATAAACAGGTACTAAGAATGACCAGGTTCAGATATTCCATGCAGTGTGTGCGCACATCTGTTGTGTACAATATTGTGTTATTCAATTAAGCAAGGAATTAGCTTATATGTTCTTATCTATGTGATAATAAATTTTAAATTCCAAAGAATTCCATAATAAAATTGTGCATTCACGTTTTTTATTTAAAACTTCCTTTTTAATTACTTCATTATTCTGGATTCATAATTCTTTATGATCTTATTGTTTTATGATATATTTGCCATTACCAATTCCAATGGGTGACCATAATTTTATTGAATATTTAGATTTTGCAAATGTGATGGGTACAATATAGTGCATTTGTATATTACTAGATTCCATCACAAAAGTTATAAACGACACCTTTCAAGGAGATTTAAAAAAATATAGCTTTAACTCTGTGTTAAAAAGTTAAAATAATTCAATTCTTTAGTAATTTTTTTTTTTTTTCGTATGTATTCATAATTTTTATACAAAATACCTGACCTATGGTCAGAAAAATTGCTCTGGTGCACAAGGTCGCAACCTGGCGCATATATAATTGGGTATAGGTGTATAGGGGAGGCTTTGGGCTATAACAGAGAATTATCTTTTTGACGTGGTTTGACGGGAGGGAGTTATGCCCTATTAAGCACGAGATTTTGGAAGAACGTTGACCTCTTTTGAGACATAAAATTTAACAATTTCTAAAAAAAGTAACGACTTTATTTTGCTAGCACTGATAACTAACCTACTGCATAATATTATTAAATTTATTTTAATTTAACATCTTTTAAAGTAAAAGAGTTATAGTAACATGAAAATTAGAATTTAGTAAAACAAAGTTAATTTTAGCAATATTTTCTGAAAGTCTATTCTAGATCACCCTGTTCAGTGTGTTACAGTTGGAACAGAGTTATTAATTTTTCCCTCTCGAGGTTTATGGTATTTACTTTCAAATGATTAAGAAAACACTAAGATCGGTTACCACAAAAAAATGAATTATGGCCGCTCTCTCAAAATATTTGCCGGTGTGCGGCCCCAAGGTAACAGAAAACTGTTTACCGGACACACCTTTATATTAAGGTATTGTTATAGTGCTGTATGGATGTGGCACTATTTTGTTGAAACCATATGTTAGCCGAGCCCAAGTCTTCCAAGTAAGGCACAAAAAATTTGTTATCATCGTCCGTTATTTATAGAATTAAATAGGAATCATTTTTATGGCTGCTTTTTATACCAAATACTTCAATCTTTTGGTCCACGTATTCATTTAACAAGAAACGAGCCTTGTAGCTGGAAATTATTTTCTGATAAACAAGTAGATCTTGACTTAATTTTGTAAGTCGATTCATGGTTAAATAATGGACTAAAGTGAACATGTTTAGCATTGTCAAAAAAAAAAAATTTTAAAGAATCACCCAATATTAGATTTGTTATATTTCTTATTGTTTTTTAGTTTGGTATTAAGACAGTTGGATTTGTTTCGTCAGTTAATACTATACCGTTGTCATACCTTTCCGTGAAGACCATCGTCACTGGCTGTTTATATAGAACAAAGGTATTAGCCTGAGGGACAAAATTACCTCTCCAGTACGAATTAAAACGTGGCTTGAAAATGACACTCTTACATCGAAAGCGCACGTACCAAACATATCGCTCGTACCAAACATAATACAATAGCTTAAAAAGTAAAGGTTATACAAACATTTACATTTTTAATATTTTAAATTTTAATTATTACTTAAAGTTAAGGTTTCTATACATATATATTTTGCTTATTACAACAACAACAAAAAAAATTGTGTTCTATACAGTTTTATGTTACATGTCTTCATTCAGATACAATAGTATCTTTATTACCACTTTTACCACACAATACTATTTATGCTCTTTATAACTACTGATAATGTAAAAATATAATTAGATGGTTTATCCTCTAAAGAAAGGAGGATAGAAGTCTTAGCACAGCCGGATAAGCACTATTTATTAAATTTTTTAATGAAAACTTTTTATTTGACTGTCTTTTTTTCGAATTTAATTTTGATCTTAATTGTTGCATGTTAAATCACATGTAAATTCACCACGAATATTGCAAAGGAAAAAGTTGTACATGTGGGACTTTAGTTTAACGGGCTTGTTAGATATTTTTTAGTTTCAAATTTAAAAGAGCAGAAAAATAGTTGCAGAATAAATAAATTTTTAATGTCTTTAAATGAAAACAATTTTGCTGTATTTTATTTTAAAACTTTTGTTTTTAAATTGCTTCTAATATCGGTTAAGTAAAGCAGAATATTTAACGATAACTAATAATTGTTTTCTTTTTCCTAAAACCTTCATTTGCAAATAAAAGTCTTTAACGATAACAATTAAATTGTAAAAAGCAGGTTACATAAAATTAACAATTGTTTTTTTTTTTTTTTTCTTAAAACCTTCATTTGCAATTAAGAGTTTTAAACTTTATTTTTTGTTATGTTTTAAGCATAATAAATTACTAAATTATTTAAAGCTTGCAGGCCCCCCAAGACTTCATCAGCGTGTTCTTTCCTATTCCAATTCAAATAATGTGTTTTTTAATAATAATTTCAGAGGTTTGTTACCAGTGTTAAAGATTTTCCATTTAAAAAAATAAAACATGCTGACAATTGTTTTGTGCCATTATACCAGTAAAATTGGGTGCTTTCACATTAGTGTCTCTATTTTCTCTAAGAAATAAATTTTTTCTAAAGGACTAACATATAAAAAGTGTTTCGTATTATGCATCGATTACTATTTACCTCAAGAACTAAATTTTTAAAACATACTTCATAGCGAGAATGTGAGAATCGAAAAAATATTAAATATGAAAAGTTAATTTAAAATCTTTTTACTGGTAAAATAAAGTTGAACTTTGTTCATGTTAATTATTTATTAAAATTTAATGCAACAGGACATAATCATATTTAATAAAACATTTTTAAGTAAGTTATAAGCTCTCCATTCATAAACCCCCTTTAATTGTTCTCTTGTTGTTCATGTGTTTCTTTTGTATTATAATAAAATTTCGTTTCATATGTTTTTGATAAATTGTGGTTAAACTGCAACTGGGACTAACATATTACATCAAGCTACATAAAATAAAATTTGGAAAGTTTTACATAAAAGGTAAAAACAAGCTAATGTTGTTGTTGTATGCGTGCGTTCGGTATAAGGTGCTCAATAAGCTGAAAATTCCACCACTATTAAGTGCGGTATGTGTAAAAACGAAAAAATTGTTGAGCAGCCGCATGGATTGCGTTAATTAAGGTACGTGTTGCTTAACTAAATAATCATACATATAAGTTCAAATCCTATAAGAGCCTTGAGAATGAAGAAATAACAACTGTTGTTGAACAGCCACGGCGAATAAGTTGCTTGAAAGGCTTTTTCTCGAGTCTCGATTATAAATGAATTTAAATGCTGCATTGACTTAATAGACTAGTTGTGGTGGACGATTATTGTATATTCCAACTACAGGGGAAATGTCCAAAATACCCTTTTTATTAAAAAGAAGGAAATTATGGACTAAAACTTAAATGAGCCTTATTTTTAGAGATATTGGTACGTTCCTTTGAGTTTGCAGGTTCTTTGGCTCACGGTTCAGCGACTGTTTGCGCATCGATTGGTGGCTCGTTAACTGCTGGCTTGTTTGCAGAATCTTCATCATGATTTCAGGCGATCCACACTAATGTTCATCTTTTTCTTTTTACGTTGACAGTAAACTATTTGTCGTAGCGTTTTACAACGGGGTATGGACCTTCGTAAGGAGTTTGTAGTGGTTGGCATACCATATAATTGTAGTAAACAAATCTCTTTCGACCAACGATTTTTGTTTGTCATGTGAAGACGTACTAGTGGGACGTAAACCGTTCATGAATAATTTTATTTTGTTGACGAACTCGTTTTGACACGTTTCTTTTTCCTTACTAACCTTTAAAAATTCACCTGGAAGTCGTAAGCTATATCCATAGACTAGTTGAGAAGGCGTTGCGTTGATGTCTTCTTTATACGTGACTCGAAATCGTAAGAGAATAGTGGAAGTATTTCAAACCAATTTTCCGATCCGGCACACTTGATAGCGGATTTTAAAGAACGGTGGAATCTCTCAATAAGTCCATTTGCAGATGGATGATAAGCTGTAGCTCTTAAATGTTTGATGCCGAGAATTCTCGTTAATTCTTTAAAAAAATGGCACTCGAATTGGCGTCCTTGGACGGTAGTAAGCTACGTTTTCAACAGTGATGTCTTCTATGTGATATACTTCGGTCCAGCCCGACGAATTTTTCTGCTACGACTCTGGTAGTTTTCTTTGCGTTAGCGTGACATAAATTGTGAATTAAGTCGAATGCTGTTCTGCGAAATTCTTTGGTTAAAAAAAGTGAACCAGTTAAAATGTCGCAATATATGGAAATGTTCGTGTTAGGTAGCACGTATGTTTTGAGTTGGAGACCTCAAGCGTCGTTCAACAATGATTTGATTTCTTCATCATCGTTTTAAGCGGATGACAATTTTTTAAAATCAATCGTGTGGCTTACGTGAATGCTTTCTATACGTGACAAGGTGTCGGCGACTACGTTATCTCTGCCAGATATGTTTCTTATGTCTGTAGGGAATTGGCCTAAAAAGTCTAAATGACGAATTTGCCTAGGACTTGCCTTGTCCAACTTTTGTTTAAATGCGAATTGTAACGGCTTGTAATCTGTATATATACAAAACTCCGGTCCATCTTGTAGGTGGCGAAAATGTTTAACAGCTTTGTATGCACTCAGCTTTGTTTAACAGCTTTGTTCCCTATCATAAGTGCTATATTTACGGTGCGCTTCAGTTAAACGCTCCGAATAGAAACCAAGTGGCTGGAAACTGTCTTTGTCCTCCTGTTGTAGGACGGCGCCTATAGCAGTGTTTGATGTGTCTATCATTAGTGCGAGTTTCGCGTTAGATTTAGGAAAAGCAAGGTATGTGGCTTCACATAGCTGCTTCTTGCATTGCTCAAAAGCGATCTTTGCATCTTCAGTCCATTCAATGACTGATTGGTGATTTTTTTTTTATTACCGCGAGTAAATTCGAATAACGTTGCTGGTGTGCGGCGGCTTTAGGAAAAAGCTTCTGAAAAATTAATCATGCCCATAAATCGTTTTAATACACAAATTCTTTTTTGAAGTTTGTAATTATTTATAACTTCGACTCTCTCCAATGATGGGCGTATGCTGTTTTCGCTGACTATAAAGCCAAGAAATTTTACTTCAGACTTTTCGAAATTAGACTTTGGTGGGCTTATGACGATTCTGTGTAGTTTTTTAAATACCACCCATACGTGCTGTGTATGCTGCTCGATATTTTTTGAAGCAATTAAAATATCGTCTAAATAGGCGTAAGCAAAATCAAAATCACGAAGTATGTGTTCCATTAAGCGTTGGAAGGTTTGCCCTGCGTTTCTTAAGCCGAATGTCATGTGCATAAATTCATACATGCCGAAAGGTGTCGTTATGGTTGTTTTAGGGACGTCTAATGGGGCTACGGTGCTTCGATGATAGGCACTGCGCAAATCACTTGTTGAAAAAATTTTGCTGCTTTCCAGCCAATGGGTGAAACCGTAGATGTGTGGGATCGGGTAATGGTCCGGCTCTGTGATGGCGTTCAGCCTTCGATATTCGCCGCAAGGTCTCCACTCGCCGCTCTTCTTCTTCACCATGTGAAGCGGGCTTGCCCATGGGCTAGAGGAGGGGCGGCAGATACCGGCTACGAGTAACGATTGGATTTCTGCCTTGCAACATTCAGCATACTTGGTGCGAGGCGTCGTGGTTTTGCGAAAACGGGCTGTCCGCTTGTGACTATATGGTGTTGGATATTATGTGTGGCTGCGGGCAGTTTTCGTTGAGGCTGTGTGATTTGCGGGAACGATTTTAGTAGTTGGTGGAATTTGTTTATTGTCAATCGTTGACAGACCTAAAATGGGCGATTCTATTAATGCGATATTACATTTGTTAGCAATATTTGTGCTACCATCGAATCATTTACGTTGCTTCGTGCAACCAAAATGGGCCGAGATACTTCAGCGATGATGAAGTTCCATTTCAAATTACGTCGCAAGCCGATATTTAATGTCAAATTCTTTTCGCCCTATGTCTTGATTGGCGATTTGTTAGCGGCAAATAAAAATATGTTATTGTCTGGATATTTTTGTTGTTGACCTTCGGGGGGTATTACGCTAACTTCTGCACCTGTATCTACAAGAAACTTTAAATTAGTATTTTTAACAAAAATTATTAGACGGTGATATAAAACCAGTTGCCCGCCATGTACCGCCGATAATAACGGACTACATTTTTTTAGCTTTGGGGCCGTAATAACTGTGGTACTAGTATTTTGTGTTCGTGTGAGAATCTGTACTACAATTATTTCGGTTTCGGTTGTTGGATGACGATTTTTTGCGACTACGTGAACGCTGCAGTTGTGCATTCAAGTTGCTTACTTCTTTTGTCAACTGCTGTATTTGCTGCTGCAGAGCGTCATTTGTTGTTAAATTTTTTGGCGCTGAAATTTCGTTGAGGGACACGTTGTCCTTAACTTCAGCAATTTTGTCGCCCATAATGGCAATATTGTCTATCGACTCGGTGCTGATGTAGATGATGCGGCGCATGTGGTTTGGTAAACGTGTTATCCACATAGATTGATGAAAAGCGACGATGCTTTTCTTGGTTGCCGGGCAATTTTTTCATTTCGCGCAGTAGCTGCGATGGACGAAGTCTCCTGGCTCGATGTCTTGCAACAGTTTTTTAGGCGTTTTTGTTCAGATACGAAGAACTCTTCCAGCATATGTTTTTTAGAGTTGAATATTGATTTTCCTCTGGCACATTCAATATTACGTCGCTGATCTGGGACAAAATTGCACATCGATTGCTGCAACTAATGTGTGATACTTGATCTGCTCCGTAGAGACACCTGCAGTAACGAATTGGGATTCGATTTGAGCAAACCAGAGTTCTGGTCGTGCATGCCAGAATGGAGGAATTTTTACGGCAATGCGAGCGAGCTCCTCCCATCCAGGTGCCACTAGCGTGCCCGTCGTTCCAGTACCTTGCGTTTGATTGTTTGGTATTTGGTTGTTTTTGGTTTCATTTATTTGTGGTTTATCGGGCTCACCAAATGTAGGGATTTATTAATCCTCACAACAATTTGAGTTTGGATCTCGTAAGAATAAAACACTTTTAATCTGGGTAGTTTTAAAATAAAATTAAGCTTTATTTAATAAAAAAAGAAGTCTTATATGTTTTATTAAAAGCACGTGACGTTTTATATACGGTTATAAAAAAACTAAAATGTTCTTCTTTTCTTTTTATGGAAAAATAATTGAACAGTTAAAATCTTCTTTGTTCAGAGTTACCGAGTTGTTCTTATTATCTTTTGATGCGAGGGTGTAGGGGAATAGACGCCACAGAGTGCCTGATGTGGTGTTCAAACCTCCTCGGAACTGCAGTGCAGCGTATTTGTGGTCTGCATGGCTGCCTGGTTTCGAGAAAATTTGCTGAAAAACCTATTGTCACAATGTGTTGTGGCGTTGATAGCAGCGTAAGTATTTTGTAAAAGCACATTTTTAGTTTTTTCTAAAACTGGAATCATAAGATTTTTTCGTAATAAAAACTCCAGGACAGAGTCAGATTTATTTGTATATACCTACTGTAACACTTAATCGCTGTTATGACAAAGCCATCTTAATTAGGTTGTTTTTTCATTATTCATGGCTGCGTTAAATATATTTTTGTATATTTTTATATTTTTTATAACTGATTAAATGAAATAGGCGATTCACAACCAACAGAATGTTAAATAGTGCTTGCTTCTTTTAGTATTATCAACGCACGGCAATAAAGCAAGCAGTATCCAGTATTATTTGGGCTTTTCTAACCACTTTTACATTAAACATACAACCTAAAAAATTTTTGAGCTCTCTATTCAAGTATAAATTATTGGTATAAAATAAAAAGTGCATTTTAGCTTCAGTGGCAAGTTATCTATATCTTGAGAAACAAAAAAGAACTTGAAAGCATTAAATGAATGACTACTGACCCTCCTGCAAAAAGTTCTGCAGAAATAATATATTCTTACAATGAACCAGACAGAAATAAGAACCAAATGCAAAAAAAAAAAAAAAAAAAAATAAGAAAAAAACGAACACCTTAATCGTGCAAAATAAATCTTGTTTCAATTTACGTTGTTAAACGTTTTTTGTTTTACTTTAGGTTTTTGCTGATTTTTGAAAAAAAAATTGGGTATAAAGTTTGTATTCAGTTTCCTTTTTTTAATTTTTCTGTTTTTGCTACATCCTTTACGTATGCTCTACAATTTTTTTCACTATTTAAGAGGAAACAGTACAATTTATTTTGACCGAAGGCATTTCTTTTCTGACTAATATTTTATTAACCTGGTTTTTTTGCTAAATTTTTGTTTTATTTTTGCCTAAACGCTGCAAGTCAAGGCTTTATATGTTTGTAAGTAATTAGTCAAAAAAAAAAAAAAAATATATATATATATATATATATATATATATATATATATATATATAAAAAGAGAATTTTGCCAGTTTTGCTATATTTTTAATTTTGTATCTGCATTGTAATTGGCACTGCAGATACTTAAAAAAAGTTTAAGCATATTTAGCATATGCTAGATACTTAGTAAATTATTAGTTTTTTGTTATTTCATCTGTTTCTGTTCTAGTAGGTAGGAAGTTTATGAGGATGTTTTTTTAAAGGATTTTATAATTATTAAAATTCTGAATTATAGTTTATATCTTTTTTATTGTACTCATTTTTAACTTCACTACGAAATTTATTTCTTTCGCTTAAATCTATAACATTATTGATCTCTTTCTATTTTCTTTGCTTGTTTGTTTATTCTTGCGTCAATCGCAATTAAATGACTGAAACGATCTGAGTAAAATTTGAAACATATATTTGTCTGCATGGTAAAATACTGCATTAATATTTTTAAGTAGTGAAACAAAAAGGGGAAAAGGGAAAGCGGATATTTTTATGCGTTTGAATTTATCTAAGTCTTAGCTATTCGAATTAAATGAAGTTTGAAACACTAATAGGTCCTCATTTACATCTGTTTCAAGAGTTAGGAATTCACTAATAGAAAAAAGGGAAAACCGGGCATTTATGTCTGTACAATTTAAAATAAAATTTTAAACATATCTGACTATATTTAGACCATTAAATTTTTTTTTTAAGTTATGTTCGTTATTTTAAGCAAAGATTATCAACCAAAACATTCCCTGAAAATTCATAGTTTAAATGCCGTACTATTTGTAAAATAATTTTAAATATATATACAAATTTGTGCATCGATATGTAAAAAATTTATAAAAATGTCCTAAAGTTACACATTCAAGCCCATTTAGTTTGATAAAACAATAACAAAAGAGGCACGTGCAATAAATGGCTGTATTTTTCACAATTTGAGTTTTACATACATTACAATCTGTAGAATATAAAAAAAAAACTATTTTTTATACTTGTAACAATTACAAGTATAAAAAATTTTGTTTAAATATTAACAATAAATAACACAAAAACTGTAGACGTTAAAAACTATAGCACTCCCCTTAGTGCACGAACATGATCACATTGATTTCAAATAAAATTTTTTTGGAAAAATTAAAAAAGTTAAGGATTGTAACAATATAAAACATCTTATTTGTGTTTGTTTAATGCCTGACACCAAGGATAAACAGTCCAAAGGAGTCGGCTCAATTTTTCTCTAAAAATGCAGATTATTCGATAGTTTTCTTTTGTTAACTTTGAGAGCCTGAATTTTGACTATTATCATTTCTGGCTTAATAACCTTTATATTTTTCGACTTTTTCGATTTTCTTGTATACATATGTGTTTCTAATCATCTGGTCATCTTAAGGTCGAATTGGAAGTTTTTAGTTACACAGACCATATCCAAGAATTTTTTATATACAGACATCTCAATTACTTCAAGTCTTTTTAGCCTGAATAAGAGTTAAAAATGTTATCATTGTACATTTTTAAAGCAGTGTTTTACTTAATTTGCTCTTTGTTTTGTATTAAATTGAGTTCATTCTAGAGAAGTTACAAGCATAGTGTTAAAGCCATTACTGGCAAGTATTGAAATGGTTTATATTCAGTGGCTTTCTACTAAATTTTTGTTTTTTAAGCTTATCGTTCAATACGGCTCGAAAAATATTAAATTTTATAGAAAATTTGGTGCATCTAGCTTTTTAAATAATAAAAGCCAAAAATACAAAATTTATTTGTGTCTCAAAAATATATCATTAAATCGTATCCGGACGTTTCAAGTTTGTCACATGTTCAGTTTCGATGAATGCTTAATACAGAATGCTTGTACAGTTTTTTTCTTAGGGTTTTAAGTTATTAAATGAAAGTTATCAGTATTCCTTGTTTAATTAATTGATTAGAATTCTCAAGATAAAATAATAATGCTCATATGATATAATATTTAATTTCGTCTTCTTGTTTTTCAGTGTTTAGGTCTGCCTATGCTGGATATTTACTCAAAACTTATGCTGCCGCTTTACCGTCATCTTCTGCATTTTTATTGGAAACTTGATTTTATGGGCAAGTTTCGATTATGCCAAAAAAAAAAAGAAAAATTTAACATATTAGAGAGTCCTCACAGGAATCATTCTGTTACTACAGGCCTGTAAATTAAAGCCTGATATCTGCGACACATCAATTTGTTTAGCTTTATAGCAATATATCATTTTGAAATAGAAGTAGGTTTCAAATTTTATTTAACTTTTGATTTTACTTAAAATTTTTATGTCCTCAAGTAATTGTGCAAACAGGAAATAAGTTATATTTTAGTTTTCTTGAAGTAAAGTATTCAATTCAAGACCTTAGCTACCGCTAATACTTTTCTATAAACATTTCTTTATATTGGTCATAAACAGACCTTGGTTTGGAAATTTTTTTTACAAAATTTTAATGAATTATTTAATACTTTGAAGTAATATGTGAACAAATACTTTAAAATATGGTTTTACCTTAAGGTTCTATAAATATTTTATTTTCAACAAAAATGCCTACCATAGGGAGCATTATTTGAGCTCAGTAAATAAACAATAAACACATTTTTTCAGGTATCCAGGTCATAGAAAAATAAATAAAATACACACCAGCTTAAAGACCAATAAGCCCATCATTGTTATGTGCCTCTAAGGGAGAAAAACCAGAACAGATTAAATTAAAAAATAAAAAACAAACAAACGAGATTACATTCATTATTAACTCGGCAACACGTGGGAATTTATATTTATGTTTATTCGTGGCAAATAAATTTATATAAGTTTTTCGTTTAAAAGCTGTTGGCTTTTCAACAGATTTTTAAAAGGTTAAGAACAAGATATATAAACTTTTAAGGGAGTTTTATATGTTGTGTGGCATATTATCCATTAAGAACAACAATCATTGTGGGGTAAATACAAAATTTTTTCGTATGTCATTTTTTATTTTTCTAGTTATAGAGTTCTGTAAGTATTTTTCAAAAATGTGTGAGAAATTTCCTTAAGAGCTAAGAAGGCGGTAGCGAAATAGCCATCGAGACGTGCTTTCACCCTTTATAATCAATATCAGTGACTTGATAATATCACCATATTTTTTTTTAAATTTATTACTTTAATTCAATAATTCCGCTGTTTATTTTAAAAATAAAATATGCAGACAGCTGCTTTAGTAAAATTATACCGGTAAAATTAAGCGCTTTCAATTGTGTATTTATATTTTCTCTTTGATATAACATAGTTTTACGAACAAAGGTATACTAAATTTGAACTAAAGTTCTAAGCGACTTCTTTGCAAAATTTTATTTAAATACATCTAGTAGTTTTAACGTAATGCGGACACAGGCAGACAAAAATTCCAAAAATAGATCTTTTATATTTAACATTAAAAAAAAAATATTAAATGTACAGCAATAGTAAATATATATATAGATTCGTTGTTAACTGCCGATTTTATTAAATGTAAACGAACACTTCTTTTGCATACTTGCATTGAAAATTTAGTTGAGTGATCCCATGATATTTGAGGAAAGTTAGTGAGCATTATTTTTGAAATAACGTTCTTTTAAATAGTTACCGTGATCACTGCCAGCAGTTTTGTTTAGTTTTTTATTTAAACATATCTACATTTTTATATAGACACTACTTTTTATATTAATTAATATTTTTTGCGAATAGTATCTATAATGCAAAATGTATTTTGATCTCTACATGCAAAGCAGCTGATTTTAAGATTATCACTGATTGTAGATTCATATAAAATATATGTTTCTTGTTTCACGTCGTTATAAATGTGAAGTTAGGAAAAAATGCTGTTGTTAATAAGTAGAAGCTAGAAAAGCAACTCAGCAATGAAGTCGCTTTAACTTATAAAAAAATAAAAGGGTCAAAAAAACAATATTTCTCTGCAAAAATTTAATTTGGTTGTGAAAAAATATTAAAAATTGTTATATAAAGGAACAGCTACTTGATAAACTCAGGTGCTATAGGGATTAACTAATTTCTAATCACAGTGATTAAATCACAGGTACTAAAATATTGCTTATCTTTAATGTACATTACTGTCGAAATCAAATAGTTTGGAAATTGTTATTGGTTCAATTTATACAAGGGTTTCAAGTCAGCAACATGATAGTAAAAATATTTTTACTTAAAATATGTCGGGTTTTGAGTGTTGTTTTCTTCTCTACCTTTATACAAATTTTGTAAAATTGCTTTACTTGTAAGAGATTTGTTTAGTTTTTTCTTGCATGCACAGATCCTGCAGTTGTGCTGTGGTGCGCTATGACTTTAAATTTGTCTTGATGATGAACTCAATAAGTTTTAGTCTCATACTGTTAGAAAATGGTGATCTGGTATACCGTAAAGAGGTGGAATTAATTAATTAATTAAAATTATTTAGCAGCTCAAACATCAACGAAGGAAGATGAATTTCTTGGAATTTATGAGGACTAAAACTACATTTTTTGTCACACCTTTGCCCCAGAGTTAAATGTTAAAAATAGTGCTTCTGAGTCTTTATTTGTTCAATGACATTTTGTACTACTTTTTTACTGCTTTTTATTTATTTGAATGCAAGAA
Organism: Cistogaster globosa; assembly: GCA_937654795.1. Lineage (NCBI taxonomy): Eukaryota > Metazoa > Arthropoda > Insecta > Diptera > Tachinidae > Cistogaster > Cistogaster globosa. The sequence continues at coordinate 29,921,695 of OW569405.1, read as the reverse complement.
ACCGCATACTTTATACCTTATATTTTACTATTGTTTGTCGTTTTTTCCCATGTTCAAGAACAGTGCTTTGTTGAGTAATAAAGTTCAGCAAAAATATGGTGTAAGGAACAACAATAATATATTTGCCACTTGTTATTTATAAATGATGTTCTAGATCGAAAATGTTTAAAAATGCAAATTCGAAAGAATTTTAAACTGTCAAAATGTGACAAATGTATATTTTTATTTAACTGAGCGTTATTTGAATCAATTAAGTTTAATAATGTGCTCGAGAAAATGGAAATGTGAATGCTTAAATATAGTCTTCATTGTTAAAGAAATGTTGAGGTGTTGAACACTCCAATATGTAACCATAGTTTCCATAAGCGTCTATGAAAAATATTAATTATAAGGTGGTTCGCTACAAAAAATTGTTTATACTAACTAAAACAATAAAATTCAGGTGTGAAAAATAAAACTTCCAATAATTTGTTATAAAAAAAGCACGATTTGAAAAAAAACAAAAATAATCCAATAGTACTTTTTCATAAATTTTTCTTAAGTCACAATTTATTATGGCTTAAAAACTTTTTTGAATTCATTGATTTATTCTACTAAGCAAGGCACTGTACTTCGTGCTAGATTTTTATATTTTTTTCACTTTAATACCTTAAGCGTAGTCGTGTTTCATTGTACTTCTTTAAACTGCATGCAAAACTTATGCTTATTGAGCTGAAGGCATCTGTTGCATGGAAAGTCTTGAAGGTAAAGAAGTGTTTGCTTGAAAGAACAAATAATTTCAGGTGGCACATTTATTACAAACTATGTCAACTATGTTTTAATAAAATTGCGTGACTTTATTCTTACAAAGAAGCATTACAGGAGTATATACGAGTATGAATTATAAATATAAGGGGACGGTGTTATAGATCTATAAATTTATAAAAAAAATGTTGCTAATTTTTATTCCATAATGATTAAAATCAAAAAAAAGCAAAAAGCTTAAAATTTTAAAATATATTAAATTAGGTTAAGATTTCATTAGTTAATACAAACTTACCTTAGTTTTAAACGCTTACATTTTGTTTTTAAAAGCTCTTAGCGACTAACTTCAAGAAAAAAAAAAAATATTTCATATGTCATTCATAAACACAGCGATTACCTAATAATTCAATAATAATTCTAGTAAAATTGCTTAACACTAAGGATTTGTATCGATACAAAAAAAAAAAAAAAAAATAATAATAATAATAATAATAATAATAATAATAATAAAAAATTTCTTCTAAATTTCTTTTAGTACGGAAAATCTGGTGAACCTATATTCCATTACATGGTTTAAATTTAAATTGATATAAATTAGATTTTAAGGGTGAATAAGACGGAAATAATAGTTTTAAGCCAGGTTCAAAATATTTTCTTAAAAATAATTATTTCATTTCATTTCTTTTCATTACATTTCAATTTTTGATTCTTATACAAGGGGGATGAGGGCCGATATAGAGATGTCCGTCCGTGTGTACTTTTGTCTGTCGGGTTAAAATTAATTTTACAACGTCTCTAGACGAGTTATATTTCTCAGCCACAGTTTCGAAAGATGGGCTATTAAAGTTTAGCAACATTGTACCATTATTAATGGATAAAAGTTCTAAAAATGCTAAGTGCCTAAAAAGTTTTTCAGATTAAAATCTGTTTTTTTGCTTTGCTAAAAACCGAAATAAAACAACTTTAGTAACCAGGTAATTAGAATATTTGTAGATTTCAACGTTATTTCGCCAAAAATATAAAACTTTGGTCATCAATTGTTTTTAAAATAACAAATTAATCAAAAAAAAAAAATCATCAATGTCTTAGATATTTTTCCTTTCTTCAAAAGACATCCGATTTTTAAATATTTTTAAAGTTTGTAGAAGCATTTTTTCGTAAACGGAAATACATATCGTCAATTGAATTGTTGTGTGAATTAAATTTATTTTAAAAGCTATTTTACTTTTATTTCAGCGTATTTTTGCAATATAATTATAGAAATTTGTATGGTAAAAAGACTCATGTAAATTTCACCTTTTCCAGAAAATTCAAAAACCGATCTAGAAGAGATATTAATAATTTAACCCGTGAGGGTTATTGTTGTGCAATATTTTGCATAAATTTTTCCTAAGATTTTTGACTTAGCAAAGAATTGAAACACTTTTTTGTCAATATCAGAAAATTTATTGCCAATCAAGAAATAGAAAAAATGGAAAAAATCGGAAGGGTTTCAGTTCCAATAAATTAAAATCCTACATCACGGAAAGTCAAAGAATAAAATTTTTAACTTTAACATCTAGAAAATAAAATTTAACATTACAAGAGCTATTGCCAGCATTTTTTAAAAAAAGGAAAGAATTGAGAATTTAAACATCGTCTCTCTCTAAGTACTATAAAGTGCGAATACTATAAAGTCGATAACACCTCTTCAGTGTGTAAATTTTCAACACATTATCATTTAGAGAATTACAGAATTATTTTATGTATTTATGTGTGTATAAAATATTATTGCAAACTTTAGTAAATGCATCAATGTTTGTCACATAATAAATAAATGTTTCTTTCTTAAGAATTCTTATGTTGCTATAAACTACCGTACTTTAATAAAATGTTCAAAAAACCTTAAGAAAAATAAAACTGTAAGCTTGAACATATAATTTTTTTTTTTTTTTTTTTTTTTTGCTTATACGACATACCTAAATAAATACGCAGATTTTTAAATATTTCAGACATGTATTATTCATCTTGAACATATTAAAATAAAAAAAAGGAAGTGAATCATATACATATTTGCATATTTGTTTAAGCTCAAGTATAAATAGTTGCATCATAAATTTTTAGTGCAAATCGCTTTAATCTTTTGCATACTTCATGTAGATTTGCTTTTTTGTGTTGGCAAGATAACAGCTTAAAATATGTATTATGCTAAACTATGGAACTAAGCTGCATGTATGCATGTTTACATGTTCGGAAAAAAATCTATAAAAATAAAAATGAAATATAGTTAGAAACGCATAGAGAAAGTAGAATACGACAGTAATAACATGTTTACTCATGAATATTATTTAGTGTCGTTTTTATACCCCTCGAGGTAAGATTTGAATAGCATAAATTTGCTTTGTTAAGCAAACACTTTATAAGGTGTAAATAATTCTGATTACTTGTATTTGTTATCGTGTTGATACATATCTTTATATATAAAGCTCAAAATGTGTTTGTTTGTTTGTCAGAGGGCTATAGCTGCCAGCACTAATAGACCTGGAATTTTAACAGCTTGTTATTTAATACACGGTTTGCACAATAGGTTACTTAGTTTTTTGATACTTGACGTGGGCGTGGCACTTTCCATACAGAGTTAATTTTTATCATCCTGTTACCTGACAGTTACCAAGTAATTAGTAGAACCTAGAAATTTTTTCAAAGAACTCTTTAATCTCTGTATATAATGATGCGAACAACTGGCTGGATTTAAATTATGGGCGTGGTAACTCTCATACACAGTGAAAATTATTAACGTGTAGTCAGATAATTACAATAGGTAGACTCCTAAAATTTTGCACCAGTAACCTCCGTACCACAGAGTAAATAATTATTATCGTGAACGTAGAGTACAGCAAAAGCTAGTCTTGAAATTTTGAACAAGTAACTCTACTGTTATTGTACATTAAATTGAAAAATTTAAACGGAAGTAGAAAGTTATCATTGTGCATCTACAGAAACATAATATGCAGAGCCCTGAGTTTTTGTATTAGAAACTTCCTTATTGATATAAATAGTCTGGCAAAATACTGATTTGATTAGGATAATGAGTGTGGTACTTGCCATACAACGGCAAAATTTTTGCTCATTTACATAGGAAACAGTAAGGGGAGCGTCTTAGATTTCCTTTAAGTAAATTGTATATTAGGTAGAATAATAAACAAACTAGCTGGCTGGATTAAAAGTGAAGTCGTAATACGCCTATTTCTTTTGAAGCAGCGAAACGTGCCGGAAATAGCTATTTAGGTTAAAGGAGTTGCTTAGTTATTTCTCAGCGTAGTACAGTAAGTCACCACACGGTCATTTTAGTCAATTTTTATTTTATTTTTCTATTTGTATTAGGTAAGTTTGCAGCGCATACGCCTATTGAAGAAGTCTAGTCTGGTGACGGAAATAGCTTTTGTATACTTCTTTCACCAATTGCCACAGCAGCTATTGAATCAATGGACCAGAAATAAAATAAAAGCTACTAATCCTACTTATCTTATAAAGGCATAATTTTTTAATTTCTTATTCTTTTTATTAATAGCTGCTGGTGGATTTATACTCACGAGCTATTCTTTATTCATTTTTTAACCATATGCAGCTATATGACTGAACTTTTGTATGCCTCTGGCAGAAACCAACGGCGGTTCTTGTGCAGCAAGACCTTTACCTGCGAACCATATAGAGCATAACACATTGTGACAATAATTTTACTTTATTACGATCTATTGTTTTCCAACGTTTAATTTTCGTTGGCGACTTGCGATCATAATATGATTTTCTGATTTCACTGTGTCTTACTAATACTTGTTAGCTAACTTTTTTCATTCTGATTACCAGTATTAAAAGTGTGTAAGAATATATATCAAGTTATACAACTTTGTTTATAATAAAAAAATTTTAACTTTTAAAAGTTTTATTCGATTTTAGGTTGTAAACTTTTTTAATTTTATTTTTCCATTAATTATATAATTGCTTCAGTTTAAAATTTATTTAATTTTCTATCCAAAAAATATAAAATCAATATAAAGTGATAAAAATTTTTTCTGTTTAGAAATGACCAAGTGAACTTAATTAAAAATCGAACTGAGACGTATACTTCTTGCGAATGTATGAAATACTCAAGATACGTCATCTTCGAAAATGTTATCGAAGGGCTTTATACCACAGGAAGAAAAATCTAAAACTTTATTGTTCTCTGGAAATATTTATAAGATATTGCCAAAACTCCAACTTCAGTAGTCAAAATCATCGCTATTATGAGAACAAGTAAGGACGCTTGAGCAAATAACATATTCAATCTTATAGTCTCGATATATTTTTCAGTTTCTTACAGTTTTTGCAAATTTGCTCGAAAAAATGGCTAATCGGTTACTTATGTAAATTCTCATTCTGAAATTAAGTAAATACCTCCTTACATCAGTATGATGCTAGACAAGCAACAAAAAAATAAATAAATAAGAAAATTATTCTCGTAGCTGAAGAGAAAGTTTGTGTACGTGACGACTAATAAAGGAAACAATGAAAAAAGATTCCAGGTTATGTGTGGACTTCGTCTACCTTAAATCAGTAGTGATCAATTTCCAATATTCCTCATTATATTTTATATCAAATTAATGTGGATAAAAATATGACGATCCAGAAAATGCTGCATTACATTCTGCTGGTATCTAATTTTCCGATCTTCCTTAAAAATTAACACCAGAGTTTCTAATAATTTACATTCTTAATAAATCTAGAAAAAAGTCATGGAAATTAAAACTTTTTAACTTTTCACTTTTTAAGTATTTCAACAATAGAATTTTTAAATCAGTTTTTTTGTTATTTTTAAATGTAAATATTTTAGTTGTCATCCTCCTTAAGTTTCTTGCTGGCCATATATTTTATTTTTATTCAGTTATTTCGTAACGCAATTGCTTACTACCAAAGATTTTATTTTCGTTACGTTACCAGAAGGAAGCCAAAAAATAAGGTGCTTGTCAAAATTTAATTTTTTTTAATGAAGTTAATATGCTTCGGATCTTTGCATTCTGTTTGAAAAAACAATTTTTTCCTACGAAACATTATTTATTTTGATTTAAATAAAACTCTAATGTAAAATTTTTAGAAGTTAAAAACTTTCCTAAATAAACTGTTAATTAAAATTTACATTTTGTTAGGGTAATTGCAGAAACTTTTTTGTACACATAAAAATTACACTAAATTAAGCTCTATAACTAAGTATGTATGTATGTATGTGTATGCATGTAATTATGTACGCATGCTAAACTTTACTTACATTCAAAATAATTAAAAGGAAAATATTATGGCATCTACAAAATGTCTTAAATACAAATAGAAAAAGCCGAAAAAGACTATTTTTTTTAGCAAACTTTTGTAAATTTCTATAATGGCCGACAGCTGCAAATGTATGTATGAATGTTGTATGGTCCTTGTATTTGTGTATAAATAACCATTAAAATTTCTTTATAACGTTTAAAAATTGAGCCACAAACCAGATATGTAGAATGCTTCAAAATTTAAGTTTTTCTTTTCTTTATTTTTATATTTAATACGATATGATTTTGGCCAATATTTTGAAAGCCTTGATTTAGCACTTTTATTTTATATATAAGAAAAATGAAAATCCATAGGATGTTTTTAGTTATTTATTTATTAAAAAAAAAAAGGGCACACCTCAAATAAATGAGCAGTAAAACACAAATTGTGGAAAAAAGAGTCTAGACACATATATATCTTCATAGATTATTGATACTCGCTGTATTAAAGAAACTTAAGTGTTTAAACGAGCCGAACCTATCTTGACTTGACACAAAACTAAAAGTTTGAGCAACACTAGCCATTTATGTGATAAAATATTTCGGAAGTATTTATTTTTCATATTTTTGTTCAAATATTTTTCATTTCCCTTAAGTCGGGCTGGAAAGCCAAAACAAGAATACCAAAATATTTTCCTTAGAAATTGTTATTATTTGTGGCAAAAATTTAGAAAACATTCTTTTTGGCAAACAAATGTAACATTTATCTTCACAGTTTTTATTTTGTTGACAGACACAATTGAGTTAAAAGCAACATTTATTTTTTTATCTCATACAATATTTTATCACACTTAAAAACCGTGTGTGCGTGTTTGAAGCCAAAAATATTACTAACAATGACAGCAAATAAAATCCCAATAGAATCAAAACCAAAAAAAAATCTGAAATAAATTTTATTTTTGTGTTCGTTTCCAAACTTATGACAACATCAAAATGAATATATGGTTGCATTAAATCTAAATAATGCTTGAATTTAAGAAACAAAGTGATTTCTGTTATTTAATTAAATGAATTAAATTTAATGTTTTTTATTTCTTATTTTATTTGCTTAATTTATTAAGACGTTAATAGGATAAATAATTAAAATAAACTGAAGTTAAATTAATTTAAATGGTGATTATTGCTCGTAAAGAGAACTTTATGCCTCGAAATGCATTTTAAACTTAATGCAATGGCAGACTGCGATTAAATATTTGTGCATTGAGTAAGTATCAACATTCATACGTAAAAGCGTTTCAAGGAAAAGTTTGCATATTTTTGCACATGAAAAGCAGCTAAAAATTTTTATTGTGTCTTAAACTATAAAATGAAAAATATCTTAAATAGATTTTATAAATGATCAATTTTAAAAGCTAGCATTCTCTTAAACTTTATCAAGACACTTGACTGACACGCAAAGGCCTAGGGCTTTCAGTAATTGAGTAAACTATAGAAAAAACAACTTTATCTTCATGGCAGTTTCTAGGTGGCTTTCGATGCTCAGCTGTAATTTTTATTTACCTACCACCTTCAACTTTATAAATTCTTATTTTGATAAAATCAAAAGAGGACCATGAGATTTCAGAAAAAAAAGACACGAATTCCTTTTAAGAGGTACATTGGTTAAATTCTAAAGAAACTGCGGTTTTTATTCGTTATTAAAGGAACATGAATAATGAGGACATAATATAAAGTTTGTTGTAAATTTTGATGTGGTCACTTAAATTATCTGAGAAATGGAAGGAATGAAAAAAAAAAACTTCTAATAATAGTGGTCTGCAGTGGTATCTTCTTTTTTAAAAGGTGATGCTTACAGATTAGTCCCGTTTTAAAAACAGTTCATTATCTTAAAGTTAAGGGTTGTAACCATATAACATAAATGGTTTTACGTTTGTTATGAACCATAAGGGGGACTTTAAAATTAAAAAAAACAACACCGCTTCACTATAGCTTCAAACGGAAAAAATTAATCTATACATGTAAAGAAAAAACAGTAACGAAGTCATTTCTGTACATAATACACATTTATTTTTAAATTTTAGTGTTGGTGTAAATAGCGATCAAAATGAAATACAAAACATATATTTTTGGAATTTTGTCTGTCTGTCTATTTGTATGCACCTCACGTAAAAACTGCTTGATAGATTTGTACGGAGGTCTCTCGAACCTTAATTCAATCATAAACGGTTTTTTTTATACAAATATGTCATTTCGTTGAGAAGTTAGAGATACAAATGAGAAGTCTCCCAATTATCTCGGTGTAATGGTACTTAAACAGTTATTTCATTGTTTAAAAAGGGAATTTTATTTTACTACATTAGCAAAATTCAAAATGGAAATCGCATACTTTCCATTTTTTTCGTATTGAATTGTTAGAATTTAAATATGGACTCTATATATATATTTATACACAAGTTCCAAAAATATAAATATAAAAAATAATAAATATTACTACAAAAACTGTTTCAGTTTTATTTAAAATATACAATAACTCTAGCTAGTCATTTGTAAATATGTTAAACAAATTGCTGTTGTACGAAAATATTAATAATAAGTCAAATTACAAGTCCTTTAATGATCTCGTTTACCTAATTAAAGTTATTATCGTGTTAATCACATACACTCTGTTCCGAAAATTTTTTCAGTTATACATATATTTAAAAACTAATTTAACTTAATAAAATTTCAAAATAATTTATCATCTAACTTAATTCAAAATGTGAGAATACGTTAAGGTTGACCTTATACAAGCATAGAATTAATATTTAGACATTGAACAATCTGTGTAGCAATTTAAGCCCAAAGACTAGATTAATTTTTCAAGATTTTTGTAAGATTTAAAGTTTGTAAAATTTGAGAATTTAAGAATTAGCTATGTTAGTATTAGTCTTAGACCTAAAATAATCTGTTTGGTGGCTCACCATATTGGCAGAAAATCAAATAATTCTGACATAATTGGATATTTATAAACAGCAAACCAACTGCCATTTAAGACAACGACTGCCGATGCAGTCTCGAAAGTGGTCTAATCTGAAGATCGATTACTTTTTCCAACATTTGTGGTCATATATCCACACTAATGAGGAGAATGTTATTCAATAAGTGGCCAATCGTTTTGGGTTTATTGGCGTGAACTAGCAACTTCACCTATTCGCACAGAAAAAAGTCTATGGGCATAAAATTGGACGGCTAGCCTATAAAGCACTCCAAACAGTATGTTCTTTTTGGATAAAACGGTATCTCAACACGAACTTAAAGATTATTATCACTTTAAATACATCAGTTATATTTTAGACGTAGCCATTTAATCAAAAATTATGTTTGTGGCTAAACAAAATTTGTTTATTAATTATTTTTAAAATTAGGATCAGCGCTAATCTTGTTATGGTCCCATTCATCGAATCTATGCCTTGTGTGGCGTTATTTGTTGCGCGGGTTGAATTTTGTAAATACGCAAACCAAGGTTCTGTCCCAAAATATTCTACAAAACGAATGGACATGAACCCAATTCCAATGCACGATGGCGGATAGACTGATGCGGGTTTTTGTCTACGCAACGCTCTATTGCAGAAATGACTTTTAATGTACTCACTGTACGAAAGCGCAAAGTCATTTAGAGTAAAATTGGTGTTAAAACGTTCCAAAGATATTAGTTGCTATAGTGAACGATTATGTTGACCTTAAAGAAAACATATTACGCGATATATATTTCAAGCAGAAAAATGGTTTTAAAATCAACAAATATATCGCTGAAGACTTTAAAGTGGCTGAGTACATAAATAACGACTTTAAATAAATGCTTTTATTCACATAAAAAAAATAAAAGAAAACTGGTAACAACCATGTAAACTAAGAAGAAGAGGAAACCTTAGAATGCAAAGAACAACAACTAAGGAATACAGATAACACTCTCTTATTATATACTATGCAATCTTTAATTACATACTGTGCAATCTAATGCCATTGCAATTGAAATAATTTAATATCCTTAAAAGTTATGTTGTTCTATACTAAAACTTGTAGAGAATATTGAAATACTTAAAATATATAAATAATATTACATTCTAATTATTAACATTAATATTTAATGATTCGCGCTTGTAAAAATTTGCAATTTAAAACTTAAATCAATAATTTAAGCAACAATTCAAAAAAAGAACATTTTTATAAATTTGTCACTTGAGCGTATTCAAATTGCCTATGGCTAGCTATCTGAAAATTTCTTTCATATATTATTTCCCTTGCATATTACGATTAAAAACAAAAACAAAATATTTCTTTCAAATTTTAAGCAAAATTAATTATGTTTGATGCCATTTTATGTTTCCAGCACTTTAAAGTTTTGTTAATACTCTTGATTAATTTCTCTTTTTAGATTATTTGCTCAATTCGTACCGCTACTCCTTTTGCAACTTTGACTTCCTCTTACATGCAAATAAAACAGTTTAGATTGTTGGAATATGCTCAGAACTGGCAGCTTGTTCTACATGATTTTTTTATTTGTAATTATGTAAATGTTAGTATTAATGCTTCTGTTATTATATGACTTTATATAGTATTTACATAACAGAAGTATAAAAAAATTATTTACTTTCGTAAGAATATGTTTAAGGGCACATTTCTAAACAGATGGGTTAGCAAAGCAACTGTTTTGTCCCTTTTCATTGCTAATATATTGATTAATCTTATAAGTCTACGTGTACGTTTTTATACCATTATGAATTGGGCTGCTGTGGTCAAGGTGGTAAGCACGGACAAATCTGGTTGGCCAGGGTTCAACCTCTGCGACGACCAAAAAATAAAAATGTTTTTTTTTTGTTTAATGGTAAAAATACATATTCAGAATTGACATTAAAACGTGCAGCCTTCTTCGTCGGTACTTCTTCATAGCATATTCGCCGGCGAAGTAAAATAACTAATAAAATGGCTATACACCTGTTCTTTTCTCTCCTCTATCACTTTCCTAAAGAATGTAGCATGAAGTGCTACTTTTTTTTTTTTTTACACCAACAAATTCAATAAATTCAAATTTTTTTGGAGTCGCAAATTAGTTTCGAATGCTGCTATGCATAAAAGTATTTCGTGTCATCTTATATAGAACAGAATAGAAACAATGCATCAATTTTTTACTTTCGCAACACAAAACTAAAACGTCCATACAAGTGCTACTTAATTACTTTATTTTTTAAATACTAAATAGGAGATTAGAAAATTTTAATTAAAGATTTAGTTTTAGCTTAAACAAACCTCAAAAATGTACCCTTATTTGTAGACAGTTATTTAATCAGCGAGCCCGATGAAAATTCGATTTCTAAAATTACTCAAAAATCAATTGGAAAAAAGGAATCATCAGGAAAATAGCAAATAAAGTAGGAAAATTAACGAGAAGAAAATATCGGTTTATTTTAAGTTCTCGCTTTGTGCTCAGAGTCTAAAAATGTAAAACGCCTTGCGCGCAACTTTAGCTGCCTATGAGTAATTCCCAGACCTAGACTAGTTTTATTAAATTAGTCTGATGACTTACAAATGATAAAAATAAATAAAAAAGAGAGCACTTAGTCTAATAATAGCTTAGCAGGCAAAGCGTATTTAAGTTAGATGAGAAATAGAAGCCCAGTGTTTGTTATAGGGACAGCAAGAAATGTAACTATATTGTAAAATTAGAAAGTCCCTAACTCGCATTTTTCTAAATTAAGTTTGTTATGATTCTAATTTAATCCTATAGTATCAATTATATCGATTCCTATTATGTTTTTAACTTCTCCTGTAAAGTTTCAGTTATGTGAGTTAGGGCCTCTCTTCAAACTCTAAGAAACGAAATGCCTGAAAATTCTCACAAAGGTGACAAAAGTATGCTAAATTTGGGCTCACTGCAAACGTTTGGTACACAAACTGAAGAAAAAAGCAATGTTCTTAAAATTAGAAGTCTTTAAGACGAATTAAGCTTTTTATCTAAGCGTTACAGATCTAGAACTTAAACAAAATCTGATTGAAATGAAAGCACTCTAGCTAAAGTTCTATCACTTTGCGCGAGAATGCTGTAATTGGAACTCCTTTTCTGTGAGAAAAGTGCATTTTTTATGAAAAGAAGAACTAAAATTATTAAGAAATGCGTATCGAGTTTATTTTCATTTGTAAAAATTTATTATTCGGAATCTTTTTTAGATCAATTTACTTTAATTGTTTTGGATCCCTTTATAAGATATCATGAAATATTTATATTTGAAGGAATCAAGCACGATTAGGATAAATTAACATTAAAAAGATTCCGAATAAAAAATTTTCCTATTGATGTATTTGCATGTGCACATTGTTTATTTGTAAAGATTATTTAAAGTTCTTATTTGTCCATTAAATCTTTCAAATACGTATGAATCGTTTCCAAAAGAAACCCTTTTGTAGAAAAATGGAAGAAAACGAAAATCGTTACTAAACGTTTGCTATGTTTTTGAATAAAATTTTGTTTTTAGTTCTTATTGTCTTTTTGCTTTGTTGATCCAATGTAGTTCTCATTTAATCAACTTGGTATTAGATATATGACATTCTAGTTTTTAATATAAAGCTTAGTATCGAAATAAACTAATGGATATGCTCTCCCTGTAGTAATACATTTCATTTTAAAGTTTTTTAATAATAAATATTTCATGAGAATATCATGAAATGTTTATATTCTTGAATAATTAATAATTAACAAAGCAGATGGAGGAAGCAATGCAGTTAGATAGAATAAATCCGCTAAGTGTGAGTCTGATTTTTATTTGTTGCTATAGTGCACATAACTAAAATGACGTTGTGCTAATTCGATGTGTCTGCTTTTCACAGTTCGAAAAATCACATTATTTTAAAGTATAACATGTCACCTTCGGAACAGTGTTTTATATTGTGACTATAGCAGTATTTCTTCTGTATAAATTTCGAAAGTCTACGTATTACGTTTTCAAAGATATAAAACCGGCAAACCGGACGGACTTTTTTTATACTGTTTGTACGAAAGCCTAAAAATGACATGTCCTTATATTGTGATAAATAACACAAGTGTTGTTAGTTATATTCAACAAATCTAACTAATCTTCCATCTATTATTTAAGGTTTTCATTAGTAACAGGCATTAGCCGCGCTATGAGACATTCAGAAGGTTCATTACCAGCACCGAGGTTGGTTACACATTATTTTCCTACCCTGATACTCGTCGTCTTTTATATGCGTCAAGGCAAAAAAAAAAAAAGATTAAACGCGACATGACTAGAAAAAGTACTTTACCAAAACGTCTATATAACCAACCTATTGCAAAAGAAAATGTAAGAAAAAATAGGAACGTGGTTTGTTTGTTGATAATTTTTATACTGACTTCTAAATGAACTTTCATGCTGTTTATGAAGTTTTATACTTAAAGGAAAATATTTTTAGCTTTTTCAAAAATTTTGATAAAGGTCTAATGATAGCAAATAGCACAATATAATATTATAATTTTAATTTTCTTAAAATTAAAATTTATAATAATGTGTTTTAAATATGTAGAGATCTATAAAAATACAATGAGCTGACAATTGTTTTAGTACCACTAAGCCGGTAAAATTTGGAGCTTTTATATTTATATCTCTAATTTCTCTACGAAGTGACATATTTGTATAAAAAAATATTCTATAATTGAACCAGTGATCTAAGAGACTTCCTCACAAAATTTTATTCAAGTCCATTTAGCAGTTTTTACATGATGCGAACAGAGAAAGGCGGAGAGAGAGACAGACAGACAGACAGACAGACAGACAAAAAAGAAGGGACATCCTCACAAAATTTTATTCAAATCCATTCCGAAGCTTTTACATGATGCGAACAGAGACAGGCGGACAGAGAGGTAGACAGATAGACAGACAGACAAGAATTCCAAAAGTAGATGTTTTGTATTCCATATCGATTACTATTTATACCAACATCAAAATTTTAAAAAAATATCCTTTACAGAAATGACCTCGTCATTGTTTTATTATTTTATTATTATGGATATATAGGTAAGAGATAAATAGTTAAGCCAAATGGGTTATTCTGTTTTTTTAAATATATTTTCAACACTATATTCAATTACTGCAATCATTTTAATAGTTTGTAAAGTTTGTATTTAAAACTAATAAATATTTAGAAGTTTATATATTTAAATAGTGAGAGAATATCATGAAATATTTAAATTTTATGTCATTAAGCGCAGGTAAAGTAGATTAACGAAAATATAATTTAAATATATGATTTTGTTACATTATTCAAAATGTTTTCTTTAACAAATCTGGAATGAAAGTTGTGAAACAATTTTTCTAGAGTAACTATTATTTTTTGCACTAAAATGACACAGTTTTGCATATTTTATATTTAAATAGTCTGCGAACTAAATCTCTGTAATTTTACTTTTAAAATACATTAGTATTTTTCGAAAAAAGGTGTTATTAAAGCCTAGTTCAGACTATAATACTTTGTATTAATACTTGTCAAAAATTCAAATAATACGAGCAAGTGTAATAATGTGAACAGAAAACATCACACAAATTGCAAAATAATACGATAAAAATTTGACATCCCATAAGACTTTTTCGTTTGTCGATTTTTTTTTAAACGTTAATACTTTTTATTGGATCAGGGTTGCTTACTTATAAAAACTATTTTGAACAGTTGTTTTGTTTCCTTCTTGTATTACACATTTTATTTCAAGTGTGATGGTCTGAACACAATATGTGATTTTAAATAGTTTTTTTGACAGTCGAAACAAATGTATTTAGATTTTCGTATCGTAAAATGTGATGAAAATATTAATACTTGTATAATAGTCTGAACGGGCTTTAAATAAGCCATAAAAACAAAGACGGCGGTAAGTATATGAAAGAGTGTCTGCATTGTTTAAGGTATGAAAATCAATCTCAGTGCTGGTTATCACATTAAAGTTTTAGAATTGTCTTCTTCCAACCCCACTCTTGTTTTTTCCTTCCACTTCATGTCCTATTTCTTCCCACAGTTTTTACTTGAGTTTATTTTTTGCTACCAATCTGTTTAATTGTTTTTATAATAGTCCCAAATGTGGACACGTAGCATGCAATTTTAATTTTTTTTTTAGTTATGAAAACATTAAGGAAATTGTTACCTCGTTAGCTTACATCTTACTGGCAACAGCAATAGCATATAGCAGCGAGAGTGTTAGCAGCAGTAAAAGTTTAAATATTTATAGGAAAAAAGAACAAACAAATTAACAATTAAAAGTGTCAGAAAAGACTAGAAGAACAAAATGCAATTATAAAAATTGAATAAGTTTTACAAAACTAAATTGCTTTTGTATTTATATGCTACTAAACTTAATTTTTGTAGTTTGTACAGAAACGTAGAAAAATTTCAAAACTAATTAATATAAAGCATTCTATCCCGAATTTTATATATACTTCACTATGTAGGTGAATTAAGTTTACTGAAGTAGCTCCTATCAAATGGGTTAATCATTTTATAAAATTTTTGTATTTTTTTAAAGATCTCTTGAAAGGCTTTTAAATGATGCCAATAGTGACCATCCTGAGTCCCGTAACTCGAAAAATATGGTTGAGCGCCAATTTTTTCTCTTGTATTTTTTTTAATTCTCTATCATCCATCATTCTCTATTATCATATATTCACATATATTCATTGTTTCAAATGATATGGAAAATTTAGAGGCAGACGTGGTGAACCGATCATGCTTATTTCCAATTGCACCACTTTCGACACTATGTCTGATCGATTAAAGTTTTTTAAATTTTCTTTGGCAGATCTAGTGCC